>OZ022414.1:23850178-23975178 GCA_963989365.1 Rhimphoctona megacephalus | reverse complement strand
TTGGTTGAGTAACGTTTTTGTTTTTCCCACTGTATTTTTTTTTTTTATTACCTCCGATTACTGTAGCCGTCGCATGGTTAAATGCACGCTACTTAGAAAGTTGCGTAATCAGCTTACGTGGCGCAAATTTTGTATATGTATAAGTTGAGCTGAGGTAACTTTTATACTTCCTGGGCATTTGAGACATTATCATCGACGAGGAAAAAGTTGAAAAAGAATAAGTGCAAAAGGAGATTGCAGCTGAATGTTATATATACATATATAGAGATATATGATCAATGCGAGGAAAATACGCTATAAAGCATATTGCCAACTGGATTACCAACTTTTTCGGCTACTCCTCTTCATCCAGATGCAGAGTCTCTTGTCCCGTTATAATAATGCACTAACAAAAAAAACATGTCCACAATGATAGAAATAGTCGATCTTCCTGCTTGTTTTATTATCTTTAGAGATAAAATTCTGATGGCACTACAACCTACATGCTGATTAGACAATCCATCGAAATAAATATGCTGACAATAGAATTTGATTGAATTAACAAATATTTGCTGGACCTAACACTTCCCTTGTAACAAAGTCCCTTATACACGATGCCCCTTTTTCGCGCTAAATAGCTTACGTACGCTTTATGAAAATACATCACGCATGCTATTTAGTATGAAAAAAAGCAGCGTGGGGCTTAATAGCACGGTCAAATATAGCCTACATAATATTTTATTATTCAAATCCATAAGTAGTGGCTTGAATCATCAAAGCACCAATTTACTCATTCCAATTATTTTTTTCATTGTTTGAAAATTTATTTTTAGTTACCTAGAAACTAATATTGATGGAACTATAAGTCAATTTGTTTCGATTATATTTTTTAATTAATAAAATCACTTTTGTCGGTGTACCATTCGGTGGAATAATGGATTAGAAACTTTTTCAACAAGAGTTTTGATGGGTAGAAAATCCACGAATCAATCCCACAGATGGGACCATGGCGAGTGAGTTCGCACAAAACCCTCAGTATCTCGTTAAAATAGAAACATTTATATTAACCTCCACCTAGTTTCAGAACATGAAGTGAGACGGAAAAAGAGAGAGGGACAGAGAGAGAAAGAGAGAGAAAACGAAGAGCCGATTTATTGATCGGGTCGCAAGAGCAGTCCATGGCGAATGTGTGGGCTTCGCTCTATCGGCAACACCCCCATAACAAAGTCCGTGTATTAAAAGCACGTTCGACACAGATACCTCCAGCAATAAAACTTCAACGTACCACCTTTTAGTAGGAACTCATACGCTTCGAGTGTTAAGCGGTTTTATATTCCAAACTATAGAAGCCTAAACATCCCAAGCTAAAAGCCACTGCTTATTCAGCACTAACATTCGGTATGTAGACCTTTAATTATTATTCATAACAGTGTATTTATGTTACCTAATCTATAAAGTCTATAAAGCAGATCTGTTGATAACTTCGATAATGTCTAAGAATAAAATTGAATGTAACTACTTTTATAAGACATTTTTTACAATTACAAAACATCCTTCGACGAGTTGACACTTACGATCAAATCGAAAGATTGTTTTGGAAAAAATGGACGTTAGAGAAATTCTTGCGAAAAAAAGACCGACCAAAGTGTCGGAGATTGAGGTAAATTGTTCAGGAAACAATGAATAAGTACATTAGTTACATATGCCATGGTCCAATTAATGAAGTAATGAAACACTTTATATTTTATAGCAGAACACAATATATTTTCAATGAAATGAAATTTGAATGTATTCGACAATGAAATCTTATAAATATTGATTTTTTTTTAAAATTAATCAGGAATCTCTACATGTAGAAAAAGAATTACGTCTTTTTGCTTAACAATCCGGGCGTAGGGGGCACAGCTTCCGAGTTCTTAGGTTATGGATTTTCTTTAATATAATTCATGCTGGTTTATACTTCCTATAATTTTGTTCCATAGATTATCTTTATTGTGTTATCAATGAATTATAACGTAGAAAATCTTCATCTTTATTACTTCAATGAGGACGAGTGACATTGAAAAATAACATTTCATTATGCTGGTTGCTGATGGTCTTCCTATACCCAAGGTTCATATTCTGTACTATCAGCCCTGAAGGTAACGTTTTTCTCAATTTTCTCTCTATACTTGGAAAATAACAACCGAAAGTTCAAGCTAGCAGATGTAAACCTATAATGAAACAAGCCCCAGCGTAGGAAGCATCTACGTTATTCTGATGCACCGCGAAGCGGTTTCTCCGTTGAAAAACTTGCGGGGTTGTATACGGAGAGAAATAACAGATACAACCCTCGATAGTGAATAGAAAGAACGAGAGACACTACATATGTAGTAAATAGTATATGTATGTATGTATGTATCGTACATAGGAGACGAAGAGAGCAGAAACCCAAGCCGACCATTGCTTTGCGTTGGACGGGGACGGTATGAGGGACGCCTTGCGCTTGTTCCCGCGCTGAATTATTGAGACGCCAGGCCAGGATCGATGTCACAAAAAGAAAAGCGACGGTGGAGTGACTGAAATGACGGGCTTTCGACGTTTCTCATACATTATGAACACACGGCCAGTTCAACTACTGGCCTTGGCCACACCATATCACATATACACAGGACACTCAACTTTGGCAAAAAAAAAGTTTGATTTTTTTTTTCACCCGGCCATCACATAAAACTTTAGTTTTCAACCTGAAACTAAGTTCTCTTTAACCTCAGCTGTGTAGCTACGTTTTCAAAGGCTGCATATATGAATCTTCATTTATTTTAGTACAGATTTTCTCTGTGATTTATGTTTCAATATGTAACTGAACCAAAAGAATATAAAATGCGTCCGGTGATTTTCGCGCCTTTATTCGACTAGCTTTTCAATATTTTTTGTATGTAAACGAACAACATTGCAATTTTCATGTGAAATGGTTCTCTATCAATATCAAAAGAAAAAATCGTGGCAAAAATTGTGAGTGATAATGGTAAATTAAATTTTGGTATTGAATTAGAAATAGAACATTGAATTGAGGAAAGTTAAGACCATTGAAGAGGATTGTTTTTTCAGATCTTTTGAATAAATATACGTGCGTAAGTCTTCAAAATGTCTGTTGAATTGGGTCACTCAATATCCATATGTACATCTTCCGTAGCAGAAGAAGACAACAAATTATCATAAATCATACACAAGCGGTACAGGCAACTAATAATTCGTTAGCGGGAATGTAGTAACCAGTTTCTGTATGAAATAGTGAACATTTCGGTTAATAAAATTACAGAGGGTATGTTAATTAGGGGGCAGAGAAACGTGTTTCGAGATAGTATTATATCTTGATCAGTCGTATAATCATATGGGAAGTAAGCACGCACGATGGTATCATTGGTGTCTCAGAGTTGACTTAGGTATACATGCAATTAATTAGATCGTCCATACCTCTATTGAATAAGCATTCGAGTTTGATAGTAAAACATTGTAACATATAATCGGAAAGCGAATAGAATTCAACTTTGTATAATACACAACTTTGACTTTTATCTAATGGTTAAACGCGCAATTCAATTTTATTTCTAAAAGTTATTGAATATCTTCAAATAGTAAAGGAAGTTGATGTTAAAAATTTACATTTGGAATTTACTTTTTTCATTCACATAAAAAAAGAGCTTAGAAAATAATTTTTCAATGTGCAAAAATATGGGAACAATACGATTTTTAGACAACTTTTGTACTGTGCGTTGAACGCGAATGATCAATAATTTAGACACCCATTAGATTCTTAGTTGGCGATTTTTTCGTGACAAGTATTGCTACTCTGAAAAAATTTACGAGCAGTTTTAGGTGATATGAAAAATGGGATGACTCACATGAAATGTCTCATATGAATCTATACCACCTGTATGTCCAATAAAATTTATTTTGTCCTGGTGGCAAAGCGTGATATAGTTTTTCTCCCCTTATTTACGTTGAACATCGACAAGCCCTTTTTTGTCATACTACTGGGGAAAATGAATAGCCTGCGCATCCTGAATACAGGGGCTCTGACTCACTTGTAGTTTCGTTTCGTCTCGTATAATTGAAAAAAAGAAAGAGTGAGAGAGAAACAGAACTGGATATGAGTGAAGAAAAAAATGACTACTTCGAAGAACAGCTGGACCATAGTTTTTCATGAAATGCATAATATGTCTATTTGTTTACTATCTTACGAAAGAACGTACCTCTGATGCCATTATGTATTACCGCATGCAGATAGTACCTTTTTGTTCACAAGGAATCGTTATAAACATGTTACATTGACTCGTATACATCTATGGACATCATAGAACCAATGATGCATCCATGCCTCCAATCCTCATTCGGGTAAAACCGATTGAGAGCCCAATCGAATTTATCGTGAAATTATTGAAATGCACTTTACGTTTCTGTGCGCTATACTTAGTGCAATAAAACGAAAAGTGGGGAAGTTGGCTAGATTATGTACGTGAAGTTTGTTAATGCCTCTATTTCTATCGATTTCAAGGCTTTGCCATTCACTCCATTTCCGTTAGTCTCTATCCTCTGTTTTGTTTTCCATATCCTTTTTATTTTTCATAAAAATTAATTTAAATATAAACATACGATACTGTTATTTTATTATTATTTCGTACCATTTTTAGTCAATAAAATTTAACCTTTTATGGTATTTAGGTGCCATTCTAACCATTTTAGGTTTTAGGTTGGATAAAAATTTCAATTAAACTTGATTGGGAAATTTCCTTTTTTATACTTCATACGTTCGTTTCTTTTTTTGGCCGTGAATGATTGTTCATTCAAGTATAGAGATGAGCTTTAACACTATGGAGAGATGAGGGGCTGACGATCAAATCATCACTGATATGTTTCGTGTGAACAGTTGACATGATTTTGCAATTACTCAAAGTTCCCATTGACTTTTTCATCGTTTTATTCGTTTTTTAACTCCCGACTGCCCGCAGGGAAAAAATTCCAGTTATGCGTTTCACTGCGTATGCAAGAGTGTTTCTTTGTCACCACTTTTCTCTTAAACCGTGACAAATGTTTTGATCAATTTTTGTCATGTTTTTCTAAGTATAGGGGGCAGTGTTCTTAAACGTAGTTTATTAAAATCTGTTGCGAATTTGCTTTGTTAATTAACATTGACGTTACAATTTATTTGATCATATCGCAAAATTACCGTATAAGGCAGTCCTCGATTATCGACTACTTCGCGCTGTTGTGCGCTAATAATTTGATACGTAGTTTGTATGCAAAAATTAAAAGTCGACGAGTATTAATAAAAAGTTCAATGCGTGTACGAAAAATGCAGGTAATATAAAAAAATGAATAACTTACATACAATGAACGAATATTATAATCATAATCGAATTGAGCTGTGATCAGGAGAAGTTTCTTTTTTCTCATTCAAAAATGACATAGAGACGTCTCCCGACCACAGTTTAATACGACTATGATCATAATATTCGTTCATTTTATGTAAGTTGTGCATTTTGTCATTACTTACATCCTACCGTCAATCAACATTGACCAGAAAAATTAAATCTTGAGGGAGTTGGACTTACCAATTGAATAATTGTTCCCTTTTTTATTTTACACATTATCCATGTTATTTTCGATCCGTTTTTATTTTACGCTTTTTAAAGTTCATTACTATTTTTACTGTAAGGGTTTTCCTCCTTTTTTGAAACAATTTTTATTTTTTCAACGTTTTTGTATCGTTTTGTTTTATTTATTTTTTTTCTGTTTTTTTTTCTTTTTAAATATGTCCTCGTCAAGTTATACTATTTGAGCAATGAGGAGTTTTTTGTTTTTTGAAACAATTTTTTCTATTCTTCATTTGTAATATTTTCTCGTACCCTACTCGTGTATACGACATATTTGGATACGATTTTGAACGGAACCGTAAGAGACGTACAGTTTATCTCCCGGGAGGGTTGTTGACCTCTTTGAATGACCCAAGCCGACTCTAGGAGTCTATAACCGTACCTTTGGAGATCTTGTTGCCTGTTGAAAGAGATGAAATCCACGGAGACGGATCCACTCTGTCTTTGCTTGTCTATTACTTGGTTTTCTTTTCCCTGTATCTTCTCACTTTGATGAAGGTTCAAGAACGTTGCGAGATAATATTTATTTGGCCACCGCGAGACTGAGTCTTTGCACTCTATTTCTTCGAGTCTCGATTCTGTTGAACATTCATTGTGTGAGTTCGAAAACTTTTCCTTCTATCGACAGTGTGCAATTAACGAGGAGAATTTCATCTTTAATAAACGATTTTCTTTGTGCTGTTTAGAAATGATTTTTTTGCAATTTTTATAATAAATTTAGAATTTTCTTATATTCTAATTGTGATTATAACTAACAAATAAAATTAAATACAAAACACAAAGAAATGCGGTATGCTTCCAATGGGACACCTATTTTTGGAAGGTTGCTTAGTGAACAGTAGGACAAATGTAAGCGAATATACATAACGGACGTTGAATTCTAATGGCCGGGAAAGCGGTGGTCCGGTCAGAGAGACTGCTAGTCCGTGGGAGAGTGGGTACCTAGTGAACCGAACATTTTTCAATGGGCGTAAGAAACTCAGTGATCCGACGACTTCTCTCAAAAACTTTTCCAAACCTCATCCCTATATTCTGTTTTCTATCAACTACTCGACCCGTACGATTTCTTCGCTGACTCTTTCCGCATTCTTTTTTCCCTGTAGTTTCTTTCCTCCTTCACCGTGCATACATACATTAAACTTCGTCATATCACAAGTTTTTCTTCCGGTCGTACTCGACTGTTTATTCAAGCCACATCGTTTGAGTGGGCGAGAAGATATAACGGATCGGAAAGACTCACTATTGAATAACGTAATGGATATGTTGAAAGAACAAACAAATATATATTTCGATTCAACCGACAGCGATGGGTGCGGGGGCAGTGTGGCTTCTTCGATTATCTAAGTTATGCAGTCTCGGGTAAGGTCAGTACTTGGTTCGGTAACTGTTTAGCAATGCGGCGACGTGCGCATGAATCATCGAGCAGCAGGCAGGTGTCTGAGTTTCTGATGGTGCCAATACTGAAACTGGATCAGCCGGGTTTCCCACAGTTTCCCTTGACCGTCGTGCAAACGCCATAAAATAGTACATTAGGAAAAAGTAGCTTTCAGGCAACACTTTGAGGAGTCTGACAGGAACAGGAATAGGAAGTTCATGAAGTGGAGGGGGGGGGGGGCATAGTTGAAATGATAAGATGAGCTTGTGAAAACCCGCAAAACTGTCTTTTTCTGTCGCTATCGTCTTGGTCATGAGCGGATAAATTCGAATGTATTTGGGAAGATCGATCTTATTATTATTATCGAGCGAACATCGTGCGAAGGAGTCTTTAAGATCTCGCGAAGAGGTAAAGAGTGGGGACCCAAATCCGCGAAAAGGCATTTCTCATTATTATCGTCACTCGAGTTCCGGACTAAAGCGAGGAAGCGCGTATTTTCTCGTGTTATAACCGTTCTCTTCAAGAATCTGACGCTCCGAATTATCGAAGATCTTGTTCGAGGTTAATTGCCGGATTTCGATCTACAGAAACCTAAGCGGCGAGTCGTCGTATCATTCTGTATTTTAGAGAATTTTGTTTAGTTTGCACTATTTATTTGTTTGGATAAAATTGGCGTAAAAGATTGATATTGTTTGAGGTATTCGTTTATTTTCGTTTCTTAAAAGTCGTTTATTTTGTGATTTTCTACTTGTCGAGAATATTTATTTGTCCTAATTTTCGAAGGGCCACGCCTTAATGGTATCGTTTTTCTCGGCCATACTTTATTGTAATTTTCACGACAATTTAAATTCTTGAACGTGTGCTGAAATTGCGAAGACGAAATTATATTGTGACGTCATCTCTGAAAATATTATAAATTCATTTTTCTGATTTCTCGGAAATTATATAAAGATTGAGCGCTGTATGTTCCATTGACCAAATGTAATATTTACTTGTTTTATTGAATTAATAAATTAATAGTTTTGATCCCGGAATGCCAATTATTGGATCGGTAAATTCCTTATTTTTGACGGAATCCTTATGCCCCTCTACCAATTTCGAAAGCTAGCCTAGCCGGGTAAAATTTTCGTATTTGTTCTCGTTTATTTTATTAAAAATTTTGTCCGAGAAAAAACTGCGGCTGACGCCCTGAAATATTCGAGAACAAATATAATTTGGCGTGAAACACCGGAAAAAGCTTTACAACCGGAAAAGTTACAATATATATATACACACATATATATATATATATATATATAGATATCTAGGGACGCGGCAGCGTCTTGACGCCAAGTATTAGAAAGATAGTTTTTAAACGGTGACAAGTCGCACCGCATATTTATACTCGAGATTGGTCGATTTTCTGTTGCTTTCAAACTTTAAGTCGACGTCATGCGAAGACTGTTTATACATATATACTTTCATCCATTCGGGAGTGCATTTTTAAAAGAATGAAAAAGAAAAAAAGAAATTTTCAGCAATGTATTCTCCTGATATTGATTACCTAGTAAAATCATATAAATGCAGACTTATTCAGGATCTACCTTTTGTCGTACCATAAAAATTGTCTCGACATATTTACATTCTTATCTATCAAAAAAAACTGTATAATCGGAAACTAATGTTGCGAATATTTTCACTTTAAATCGTCGGTTACAATGAGATAATATTTCCCCTATGATTCGACAAGCTTAGGGCCATATAGATAGAGAAGGGAAATAGGTGTGGGGTTAAGGCAGATGCTGGATCAAGCTTCCTGGTATTCGCTGCTGTTCCTCGTACCAGTCCCGATTCGAGCAAACCAAGTTCGCTTCGTTACTTTCTTGAATATTCACGAGGGTAGACGCGTGCCCGCGGCCATTTCACGGGGCTCAATATGTTTGGTAATATAGAGATAGCTTTATAAATATCGATTCAGTACATGGATGGAGAACCCTTCTGTCCTCCTACGCTCTACCTGGCCTACGATCTTCAGATTTGGCACCGTTATGCTCGTTAAATACATACGTACATCATTTGTAAACCGAAGAACCTGACGATGGATGCTAAATTGGGATTGGCGAAAAGCCGCAACGTGACGTTGATACCAGAGCTTTATCGCTTCCATTCTTGCCGTTAAAATAATAGAGGTTCAAAAAGTATTGGTTCTCGATATTGTGTACCCAGGCCCAAGCATTTTATTTTACAACGCTTTGAAAAAAGTCATCGTAAACAAGTGAAAAATGGTTAACGTTATATTTGATGGTAGACGAAGTTTAATGACATCGATTGATTTTTCTGTCGTAACTTCGTAACAACATTGTTCGAAAAGTAAAATAGTCGACCATCTGAAAATAGGTAACTAACTGATATTGGGTGCCCTTCCCCTCATTCATCTATCACTGTTACTTGAATGATAATGAAATCATGATTCGGTTTTGTTATGTTCATTTCTTTGTTGCTATTCTAAAATACAATGTTACAACGAAAATAGAGAAGGTACCAAAAAAAGGGTGAAATCGGTAGTAATACTATTTGAAGACGGTCCAGAGCGTCCGCGTATTTTTCTTATGTCGTGTTCGCTACGAGTTATAGGAAAAAAGCCAGAGGCAATAAACTGATAATCCTTGCGTACTCCCAGACTCATACATGATCTTTTTTCCACTTTGGGATTTAGGGTAAGGAGTTGAAAGGATAACTCTAGCACTTCGGGTGTGCTTTAGTAATGTAGAGGAGAAAGCATGGCTACACTAGCTCTGGGTTTGGCAGTAGTCTTCTTGCCCTAACGTCTTTACTATCTATATCGGGACGCAATTCATATTAAAGTCCTCGGGGATTCACTGGGATTGGTCCTGTGAAGCAAAGGGACAGACACTTTCCACATTGAAAATCAGACATCTGCGAAGAGAGGACTTAGTTGTGATCCTTTGCAAAAAAGCCTTGGACCTTCCTAAAGATGTACGCGAAAGTAAGGTGAAATGGTTCTTGGTCGCTTCTCTACTTTTGCTGTTATTGAAGATGCCTTGAGATGCACGGCAGAATGTACGTCAATGAGGACAGGAATATAAAAAAGAGAGGGAGAGAGCGAGAGACGACCGGAAGGTAGCAGTTCTGACTCCGTATGACATCAGAAAGGCAGAAAGGCAATTCTCCGGGCTAGCTTATCGCTTGAGAGCAGGCATGCTTCTCAACATATTTTTTTGTTCTCTCGCTTTCTTTTTCTGTCTCTCCTTTGCTAGAGTTACTGCTGTTTATTCCAGGCTACTTTCGTTTCTCTCTATCTCGTTTTGCCTCCTTCGGAATATAGACATCATCCTTCCTTCAACGCTCAAGATTTTATTCACTCTCGTCACTCAATTCGCTCAGTGAGCCAACGGCCAAGAAAAAAGACAACTGATGCTGTACCAAATCCAGGTCCTCTAAATTTGCTGCCCCGGCTCTTCTTAAGACAAACTCAATATTAAGATATATCTACTGTTTTGTTTCCAACACTGACGGAAAATCCTGGCCTTCATCCGTTCTACCTTGATTAAAAAAATAAAATTAGAGTCCTCATATTCATCTTCCTCGGATTCTGGAATCATTTCATTATCGGTAAACAGTAAATTCTCGAATAACACCGTTTGGTTACACAATTAAACACCAATATGTAAATTTTATGTATTTTTCATTCGATACGACTTTTCGCGAATTTTGTCAATAAATTTCCAAATATCGTAACGGTCAGCCTTATTCCCTTACCGGATTTCTGGCGTGGCTGAAATCCGCTAGAGGATTACAGTCGGAGCGCTGTCGCGGAAGCGACGCATCGCTCGTACACTTAATAAGTCTCCCACCCTTTCTAATCTCCTTTTCTTTATTCCTACCCGAAAATGATCATTGAATAGTGAGCACTAAAACTCCGACCGACGGTCATCAAGAAAATCAAAATCCTCGTATTACGGGGTAAAAAGGACAT
Source organism: Rhimphoctona megacephalus (assembly GCA_963989365.1). Taxonomy (NCBI): domain Eukaryota; kingdom Metazoa; phylum Arthropoda; class Insecta; order Hymenoptera; family Ichneumonidae; genus Rhimphoctona; species Rhimphoctona megacephalus. The sequence goes on along the minus strand of OZ022414.1, from coordinate 23,964,212 downwards.
AAATCCCTATAACGTACGATTAAGATGCACTAGCCCAGGAAAACTCTTCCACCTAATTGTGTCAGGTTAGACGTTCTTGAGTACAATCATTCCTGCCTGTCCCTCCTATCCTAGATAATCGAATACGAGAGTATTTGTCTTGAATGCCAAGTCGTTCTTTACAGTCCTCGGATGGCAACACGGAGAAATTTGAAGATGACTCCCGCTCTAGGTAAACCCCGCCGGTCACTGCACGAACCTATACACTAACCTTTGTTAGAAGAGAGAAGACGATCTAGAAAATGCTTGTTATGTAAATGTGATGAATTGTTATGTAAACTTTGTTGGGCGTTCAAACAGCGAAACGTTTCAATATGTTTATTATGAATCCCCGGTATTTTCAAAAAGGGATGATCGACAATTCTCTTACGCAATGCCCCGGACCTTAAAGTAATAAAGTAACAAATTTTTTAAGTTTGCGATCGAATCAATTGTCTTTCAATATCTCGCCACCCCTCCTCCTATCCCCTTTTTTTCGCTCTTCTCCATTCGGCTTCGAATTGGAGAGAAAGGACCAATTAACAAGACGCGATCCTACTAATTGTGGGACCGAGCATTCACAGCTGTTCTTCAGAAGCGAGCACTTCTCTACCCCCCGCTGTGTCTTTTTCCCCTTCTTGCCTTTCTCATTCACTCTTCTCGGTATTCACCCCGTTTTCGATTTGCCTTGTCGAGAGGAGCGCTTCAGAATCTCCGTTTTGTTAATAAGAGCGGCAGAGGTAGAAACAGAGACAACGGACGAGAGCCTGGGCTCAAAGACTTTATGAAACGATTCTCGCTGGTCCGGACGGCTTTTAGAGTAGTACGCTAAAGGTACTCGAGAAGAGCTCATCCTGAGAAGAGAGGAACCTTCTCTTTCGTCGCAATACCCTTACCTCTCTCCTGTTCGGTTGAAGAAGATTTTGTAATCTCATGCCAACGAGTACGAGAGAGCTGCTATGACCTAAGAGACTTTTCACCAGGGACTCAACCCACGTACCTTCAGTTTGCCTAATGAATTTCACGGGTATAACGTGAAAATGGGAATTTATGTCTCAAGGGCAGAAGACTTTTCGAAGAAAAGGCCTGATTCTGGTAAAAAGTATTCAGGCACATCACTTGGTGAAACTAACGCAAACTATTCTATCTATTATACATAATAATGCTTCTATAAAATACCAGTAGATCTTGATAATACTGATCATGTAAATGGTTGCAGGGTTGAAATCTTCCTCAAAGAGGACAAAGTATATGATGGTATAGCTTGCTAAATGACACTGATGCAGTTATGTACAAAATATACTACCTGCATTCACGTTGTGAAATGCACAACGTGGTTCATGAGTTTTCGTAGTTCCTCATACCATTCAGCTTATATCTTCCAATTATATGTATCTTTGCAGAACTTTCGGATACAGCATTGATCCCTAGACGCTTGCGAATACAGCACCTACTTTCGACTTTTTAAATGTATCATTGCGTTAGAATTGTAGATACAGATTCACAAATGGAGCCGGAGCATACTTTATTTTGAGCCAGTCATTCAGCTCCTGGAGTCGAAGAATAAACAGCTGATGTTCTGAATGAAAAGTGTTACTATAACAAAATACCTACATACCGTACAAAATAGTTCAGTCGTCGAGTCTTTGGCGTTCAGAGAGTGGCATCAAATGTTTCTCTCGAGTTTCCTGCTCTTCGTAGAAGCGCTTCGTGTGCTGCACTCTCGGCAATTATTAGTAGAGTTTCCCTAATTAACTAATGCACTTGTCGCGTCCCCGACGTTCAGGTTCGTGATCGACGAAGACGAGAATGTCGACGACGACGTGTTTGTCCTTGAGTGTCGAGATTCCTCAGTTTCTCTTGCGTCATACTTCTTGGTACATGTGCGTATTATATATATATATATATATATATATATATATATATATATATATATATATGCCCATCCTGCTTAGAGTATAGGCTTTTGCCTGCTTCTCTATTTCTTGTGTCTCATGATTCTCTTCTCGAGGTTTCGCATCCCTCAGTTTGAGCATGAGCAGAGAGGCGCGGCATAGCCCCGAGGGGGTCACCAAGTAATTGGTTTCATTCCCAAGGAGGCAGACTCGGAGACTCGCTTTACATCTCACTCCCCTTCCTTTCTACACACACGTGCTCACGTATACACTTACTTTGTACGTCTCTATTCAACTCTCTCTTGCTTTCGCCCACCCCTATCCTCCCCATTTGCTCATTCGAACACCCGGAGATGTGCAACACGAATTCTCTCTGTTGAGTCTCCGAACCAAGCACTGTCTCGTCGGCTTCCTGGGTTATATATATCCTACGGTACACATATCCCACGGCTGCAACACTTTCCTGGGGCTCTAGTGGGCACTGCTAAGCAGCGCATTTTCCGGAATAATTATGCAGATGAGGGCGTTAGTTATGATAACGCGTACTAGGAATATCCATATTCTTTTCATACCACACGTTTAAGACCGTGTACCAAGACTATCCATTCTACTGACATACATGAACCGTCTCCTTCTGGTTATCTTCAACGGTGCAACACCATCGAGCAAATACCGTCAGTGCTTTTGTTTAAACACCATGCTATGCTTTGCCCGCTGCTATTTCATTTCTCGAGAGGCACCTCTTGTTGCGATAAGAAAATGAAAAATAACTGAAAAATCCCCAGTAGTCACATTCGCCGATCTAACAGCCCACGTTTGTATTCTAATCCCTTGCGACATGCATGTTCACAAGTTTTGTTTTTCTGCTCATTATAAATGTGAAGTAATTCTCAAACGAAATTAATACTCGTCTATGAATAATTCAAACTTGAAAATGTAACGTCAGTGCTACGGTATTCCACCGATCTTTTTTCCGTGGCACTGAAATCACCTGAACAAGAATTAGGAATTTATAAAACATTTTTCTATCTTTCGTACTATTCATTTTTTACTTGGAATTAGGGATCAGCTTTAGTGAATATTTGCTTTCGGAACACAGAAATTAAGAGGAGAGGATTCTTCAGGAGCTCTTACTGTGTATAAAAAGTAATGATTCATGCGTTTCGGTCTGTAAATATACGCAAACGACTAGAGAATGTTGAAGGAGAAATATAGAGAGGCAAAAATAACTGGAAAGAGAAATGAGTACCCGAGATAGAGTAGTGAGGAATCTTTATTGTCGAATATAGCATGGATGAAGGCAGAAGAACGTGTTGACTGTACAAATGCCGCGTGTATATGCTATACATCAGAGGATCGTTGAATGCCTGCTCACGTGGAGCTTGAGCCCTGACGTGACGTTGGATACCAGGGATCATTTGTTTCAATTATTGTAAGTCACGTATCGTTTGTCGTGTTTGTAGCCAAGCAGTAATTTAATTAGTTGCCCCTCGCCTCGCGCAACACCGCCAACGCCTCTCCGTGATAAAGCATTGTGTGTGTTTCGCGTTTTGCTGATACCGCTCACGGTTTTATACAGATATACGATGGATTCAACCGCGGCACGCGATGCCTTCGAGGATTCCATCCCTCACCTCACCGCCACATAGCTATCGGCCAATGGGTTGTGTTACCTTTTTTTGTTCAGTCCACCTCTCACCGCTGTACACAACCACTGAATTTTAATACATAAATTTATCACAGGCACGAAATTTGTGTACTCTTCCTGTGCTTTGCATTTAGAAATGTATAGCCGACGTCTGTTAGAGGAAAAATGTATCTAAATCATGTTTAGAAACCTTTCAAGAAAGTTTCTAAATCATGCAGTTATGAATTCCTTGCACTTATAAGAAATGGGGGGCCATGTCCTTCCACTCGACTACGTAACTTGTTCACGAGAGATGACATGCCATTTTCAGAGAATAATTGATAACCTTCTGTTGGCAGTGACCGAATGTGTGCCATTCATAACTAGTTAAGTCCATTTGCTATCTCCAAATTTCCACTCATGAGAGCTTTGCGTCAGTCTTGCCAGCTCTTCATCCCCTCGACGTATTTCACCGAACCACAGTCGATGTTTTATTACCCACTCGATCCTTCTTACCGTAGAGCGGCACGAGACTACAAGCGAATTTGACCTTCATTTTAATATTCTTCATCCCATCTCACGTGTACATGAATGTGGATGCATACTTTTTTCCTCTTTTTCCCCAATGGCTGTCCTATGCGAATTTGGTGTCTTGATATATATCTGTGTTATTTCAATAACTGAGGCTTCAAAAAAGTTATATGGGTAGATCCTGCTTTCGAGTCATTAAGCTTTGTGTAAATCTGTTTAAATCTTCACAAGAATTTTCACAAGAGAAGTTCATGCAGTAGATGTGTTGTTTTCGTAAGAGTTAAAAAAGGACAGGCGCAAAATGAGAGTGGTAACAGAGTCGTGGGTAAATTTTCTCTTCTGGATGATTTACACTTTCAGGTTCACGTACGGAATGAAGTTTTGCGGATACTTACTTATATTCCCAGGATCCACGTTCCAGTCTTGGTGAGTCTCTCGCAGTGAACATGTATGTAAGAACTCTGAAGTGGATAGAGAGCAAAAGTCGGAGCAAAGCCAGATAGTCGAGAGAAAGTATCTTCTTTTCGTGTGGAGAAATGAACTCGTCCGTACAAGCACAGCGCACTCGAGAGAGCTGAGAAACTTTTACACCCGGTTACTCTCGGGGCCCTGGGTCCGAACGTGACCGATCCACTATCCCGCGGGAACCCCCCACAGATTTCCCAGGATAATAATACTTCTTTCTTGCAACCCGGGGGGACTTCTTCCTGGCATGACGTGCTTGCATGGACTCTTTCCATCCTACAAGGTTCAATACAGTTTTTTCTATGCTGACCAGGGACAAAATAAGTGAGCTACTTTTGTTTCTTCCCTTAGTCTTTCGCCTTTAGAAGGGACCTTTACTTTGCAAAGCTATAATCTTAAATCCGGATTTCCAGGTGACCGATCGGCTTCATCGAAAATGGGAAGCGTCGGTGGTGCTTATCCGAATCGAACGGAATAACGGGTAGGGATTAGCATAAAGAGGTTAAAAAATATATCTTGGGGACACTTCTGGTAACATTGCAAAATAAAGCGAAAAATAAATTTTTAATAATACGTGATGGCTTACAAAAAGTTTCATTAATAACAAGTACCCAAAAAAGTGAGTTGATGCGTGTTAAATTTAGGCAAAAGCGTTAAATGGAACTTTATTTTCTATCTTCTTAATTTTATCATCTAGCTTCACCAAGGCGAGAAGACGATTTTCGGAAAAAGTTTTATGTCCTGGGTAAGTGTACTTTTTTTATATATGTCTCTTATATTCCGTTCACTTTTATTGGGAACTCTCCTTCACTCTTATACTACATTGACTGCTAGCCCGTTGACGAAAAGACGCGTTCTCACCTGATGTTGGTGCCCCAGTATACCACCACCACGGCGAGTAATGGATCGACCAAACACTACACGAGTAAACCGTGTTCACCGTCTCTGTGACATGACGCTTTTTCTCTTCCTCTTTCAGTCCCCGTTTTGCCTGACGCTCTATTCTCTCCTCTCGTCTCTTCGTGCTTTCACTTCATCCTCCCGTTGTTCAAATCCCCTCTTGAGCGTTTCCATCCAAATGGAATTTTTGAAAGATTCTTGTCTCACCCCCTTGCACCTTTAACTTGTCCTTCAACATGTAGCATATACCAACACTATTACCATCTCGCACCCTTATACAGTGTCCGCTCATGCAACATCACTCTAGAGGTCTTCCCTATTTTTCCACAAACAATTTTCGAGAGTGACACGGATGGCCTTGGAGTATTTTCCTCGAAATAACCGTTCATCTGTTTTATGCTTTCCATCCCCTTTACTCTTCTCCGTTTCGCAACGTGTCTCTTTGTTTTATATTTATCGTTAAAAACGCATGAACGAATATTCGGCAATTTTTTTTTATCTTGCCGGAAATCATCAACAACCGAATGAATATTAAAATAATTAAATATTTAATCATCATATGAGAGTACTGGTAGTTATTAAATAATTGCAAATTGGTTGAATTAACTTATTTGGTAAAACAGATTATCTGGTGTTAATGGAATTTCATGGTCCCACAATATCTCAGGATGAGTAGAGGAGATGTAGCATATCATGCAAGCCTTACCAACAACTATTTCTCTTTTTCTTTTTCTCTTTCTATCTCTTCCTCTTCTCTTCTAACATCCTAAATTCAATTTGTCGATACTTTGGTCAGCATCATGTACTTTCACTCGCTTGCTTGCTTTGTGTAAGCCCTGTATGTGTGGAAGAATGGAATAACAAAAAAGAACGAGTGAAGGTTTTCGTCGATGATATCACTTAGTCTGTAGAAAAACTAACGAAATTATGTGATCGATACACAGCGGACGTCTAGGTTCATTGATCTCGTCACGAAAAATATTATTTCATTACTTGATATTGTCGATTCGTTGGGTCAGGCTAGCTAGCGAGCCTACCGTTTACGGAAAAATTTCAAAATTGATCCCATATTTACTAGCTACCCATGGTTGTAGAATGAATAAATATAGCTGAACGTGTATGAGTGTTGGAGTATCCGTATCTTCGAGAGGTTTTGCTACCGTGGATGTGGATTATACATTTTTTAAGAGCTTACCGAACGAATACTCACTCATGGATATCAACGTAGCTATCACCATTATTGTGACATAGTCATTAAAGAAGCGATGGCATTCTGTGATGTATTAGTAACATAGCTGTGGATCGTTCGATATGCGACGGACTACGATAATAAAGGGTATGTTTGCATGTCCCTTATATTCTTGACTGTAAAAATAATGGTTGCCACTAATTTGTACTTTAAGAAAATTTAGATTTACACAACGATTATTCCTAGTCTATCTCGTACGTTTAACAAAAACTCTGTGCACCTTTAAATGAAAAACTAAATAGTACATTACAATTTTAGAAGACTCGTAAGTATATAGACAAAGTGGTATGTTTGCAGCTGCGTAGAAATGTAATTAAATCAAGTCAGGGAACGTTTTTGGTTCTCGCATCGTACTACGGTGATTGTTTAGAATAAGATTGGTGAAGCCAAGTCAGATTTTTTCCAAGGCTTCGAGCTAACCAGAAACACGTTTCTTGTTGTCTCGTTTATTTTCGTCCATCGATTTCATTTCTTTCATATTAGGCTAAACGGCCTTGTGATGGGGATATTTCTTTTCGGCGGCATGAAGGGCTTCATGTACGTGACCCTGATGTCATGCGTATGTGTTCAGAGTTTTTGGAGGTTCCGATTCAATGGCCTGTTTACTGACCATTTAATCATTTGATATAAATGTTGACATCCGTAGATTTGTCATTTTAAAATAACTATGTTACTTCATAAGTTTCGTTGCTCCTGAGCGTTGACACACTATGCAAAATCGTGACAAACTTTTTGACGTGTCCTACATACAGATCAACAACTATAATCGACGACGGCGCTGCCTAGAGTATACTTTATATAATGAGAGATTTTTTCGTCACTACCATGTTGTATTCTGAATGTTATTTTTAAAGAAGCAAAGAAGATTCTAGGCATGAATTAAAAGCTTATCGAATCGGGACGGAATATCCTAAATACAACAATGGTAACTACATCGAAGATTCACTTTTTCTGTTTTCCGTTTCATCTCTCCTTCTTAAGATGCCTTGTGCTTCTATACACGTCTCGAATAATACTAACATGGTGGATTAAGGTGCAATATCGAAGCTCGGCGCATGCGATGGATAATTGCATTGTTACAAACTCTCCGCAGATAAAGTAAAATATGTTTTAGAGTATGGTATAAATACTTGGCGTCGAGCCGCTACCGCGTCTCTTGATAGCGATAGCGGTGTCGCCTATATATGGTTAATTTAGCATTGCCGATAGAGACAAATACAAAAAAATTGAAAAGGCTAGTTATTCCGGTAAATGGGCCTGAATATATTGCTATTAGGCTGCAACACGAAAACGAGGGGTAATAGTGAAAATTTGTATAGTTGGTTCGTACGAGAAGTGTAGAATGCTTGATGCTATCGTGTTAATATCGCATTACCTCCACCATCCGGAAGTACCAGTATTTTTATTATATACCTCTTTCCTCTTCTTCAATATATTACAGCAAACACCCTCAATTATTATACTTTCAAAGTATCGAAGCTTATCTCCGTATTTTTCTCTCTTTATTTTACCATATATCAGTTTCGCTTTTATAGAAAATTGATTTGAACTTTTCATGGAACAGCACAAGTTGATGGTCGAAGTCTTTATTATGCGGCCGCAGAATGATAGGACAGACATATGCGTGTTACTGTTTCATCGAAGCGAATTGAGGCTACATGGTTTCTCTCTGCTTTTCCAACCGGTCACCCTCGTCGTCGTTGTATTACGTCTTTCGGACCTGAGCCGCAACAGGACACGATTCGATTATCGGACGAACTTCGTGACGTTCTATTCGGTCGTGCTCGAGTATCCGGTTTTCATTGCGTATCCTTTCTCTATATACTCTATCCTATGGGCTTTTTCCCCCTCCCTCCTTTTATCCGCTCTCTTGCTATACCTCATTTCAAGCTTTTCCCGATACCGAACGTTACTCCCGCGACCTCTATGACACCCCCTCGTTCTTCAGCTTATACTCTCTGTCCACGATAGAGGACCTCGCAATCTCGTTCATCCTATGCTCCCCGTATTCAACCCTCCTGGCGACGACGGCCCTATTCACCCGAGCCACGAACACCGTAATCCGGTATGAATACGGTAATTAAAGGCACATCTCTCGTTTGCGGCTATTCGTTGAATTCAACGGAGCAGCGGCTCAATATGCATGTGTGTGAAACACTATTCCCATGTATGTGTACGAATGTGTCTGTATATGACGAAGGATGGAAAATTAACGGAACATACGCGTCGACATATGTTCTATATAGAAGGTTTGCTTACGGAAGATCGAGTGGACCAGTTCGAACGTCCTCGCTCGATTCGTCGAGTCTTCACGTCAATCCACTTTCACCTCGATTAATCTCCGTGCAGATCCTCGATCACTCCAGTAACCGTAATCCGGGCACTTTTCGAGTTTATCGACTCAGCCTCCAATTAATATCAAACGATATCGACGAACGCTGAACACGCTAGTGTGTCATTAGATAGGTTTCCCCACAAATTGAACCCCGTTCATGAACATCCGAGTGCGATGAATTTATGGTACATCAAATAAAAAGAAATATTATTTATGGCCTTTAGTTACTGGCAGGCCTATTTATCACTCAGTTCCTTGCAAGGTTATGGAAACTAGAAGAATCGGGAGTTGTTAACTAAAGGGGAAGTTTGACTAACTCATAATAATATTGAAACAGTTGAACGTAAAAACGTGCATGCTTTTTATTACATTCATTGCAATCTCTCGCTCATTCAGGTATCATGATACGTCAAAGAGACACATTGGTGAAAAGCAAAAAAAGATTATCTTCTCCTGCCTTGGACATTTTTCTAAATGTTACAAATTATCCACTACATTAAAGAAGCGATATTAGACTGTATATTTGCATAATTATTTTTTTCAATTGATATTATAATTCGTGTATGCGGCATTTTATTTCTAAAAAAATCAGGTGGGGCAGATACACCAACATTGATATGGGGTTGTTTGACTCATGTGTTAGCCAATCCCATATTAATATTGTTCTTTCTAATTTGTTTGCATTCAACAAAATATATTTTTATACAATATAAATTTACTCTATTGGCAGGGTGCACGAAAATACTAATACTATTCAATTATCAGTGTGTTACATATTCATGCATACTGTCAGCGCCACCTAAAATCATGCTCCGCATTTTTTCAGGCTTAACGTATACGCAATACACACTTATTTTTAAAGTAGTATATGTACGTGCACCCAGCCAATAGCATGGATATGCATAATTGTATCAGCAAACTCTTTACCGATTCAACAATCATTAATAATTTTCTTTATATTTAAATTAATTTGTTGCATTGTTAAATATATAATATTGGTAAGTATACGTCTCGTTTTGCTTATTACACTAATTGTTGTTAATATCAGTAAAATGGTTAACCTGCCTCTCACTACGAGTCTCCTTACCCCATCACTGGGGTTGGTTGTTTTAAAAACAGATTCCCAAAAAAACGATTAAATTTCCTACTTACAAGGAACACTACTTTGGTGTCCGCCTCCGATTTTCTTGAAATTCCTGTATGTGAAAGAACATTCGAAACTAAGAGATATGTATTTTTTTTGTCGGCGGAAAAACGGTTTTAAGGGGTGAAACCATCCTTCAAAATAAGACATGTTAAGGGGTGGTTTTGCAGTTACATCAACAAGCACTCAACTTATTTCGATAAAACAAAAACCAAAATGTTTCTTATCCAAAGCGATAAAAAGTCTACCACGCGAACGAAAAAAAAAGTTAGGGGGTGAACCACCCCTGCATTTATCTGTTTCTCAACCTACATTAAAAAGGGGTGAATATAATGGAATGAAAGGGGTTCTATTTCCATAAAAACATCAAAATAAAGTTCACATGTTTTCGTATTTTTGAAAAATAGCAGCCTTAAGGGGGTGAACTACCCCTTACTTGAATGTTCCTATTGCCGTTGCCTTTTCCAGGTTTTATATGTTTTTGCGGATTCAAAATATCACAACAGCTCCGAATTTCTACAGAAAAATAGAGAAAAATTTGTTCAAGATGTTAAATCACTAATTGAAAAGCATGGGTCCAGCAATGTATACAATTCTGGGTTAATTCTCCTTGTTCAATTGTTAATATGTGTTTAAGCTCGTATTAAAAATATGTTTGTACATTGGCGAGACAAATCGCTCTTTGTGGAACTTATTCAGACATAACAATTGGAATCGCAGTGAATAAGAAGTAGTTCTTCCTTCTCCCCCTCCCCCCGTCCCGATTGAGGTTAACGCAAATATGAATACGTGCTTAAAACCATTAAATTCGTAACGTCGATGAAAGGGAAGCAGATTAAACAAAATAGATGGAGACATTTTTAAATCGCGAATAAAGAGGAAAATCGGGAGGGTTCACCCTGTTAGGACGTTGTATTAATTTCGCAACATGAGAAAACGTTTATTTGGAGCTGTTGTGATATGTTGAAGCTGCAAAAACATATAAAACAGGGAAAAGGCAACGGCAATAGGAAAATTCAAATAAGGGGTAGTTCATCCCCTTAAGGTTGCAATTTTTCAAAAATACGAAAACATGTGAACTTTATTTTGATGTTTTTATGGAAATAGAACTCCTTCCATTTCATTATATTCACCCCTCTTAAATGTGGGGTCAGAAACAGATAAATTCAGGGGTGGTTCACCCCCTAACTTTTTTTTTGTTCGCGTGGTGGACTTTTCATCGCTTTGGATAAGAAACATTTTGGTTTTTGTTTTATCGAAATCGGTTGAGTGCTTGTTGGAGAAACTGCAAAACCACCCCTTGACATGTTTTGTTTTGAAGGGTGGTTTCACCCCTTAAAACTGTTTTTCCACCGATAAAAAAAAACGTATCTCTTAGTTTCCAATGCTGTTTCACATACAAGAGTTTCAAGAAAATCGGAGGCGGACACCAAAGTAGTGTTCCTTGTTAGTATTCCACAGAAAATTCGAAATAATTGTTTGAGATAGTGGAATAAAACTATTCAGAACAACGATTTACTTTTTTAAATATTGTTTACCTTTGGGTTAACATAATTATTATATCGAGCAGGGAACAAACAAAGAAAGCAGCCGAAGAGGAAGAAAACAATAGTAAAAAGGCTAACTTTTATCATAACTCCGCTGCATAATATTATTTAAACATGTATCAGAATATCAACGATTCATTTAGACATCTAGTCCAAAGTTTTCCGCTAGATTGATAGATTCATAGACGATGAGCAAGAACCAAAAAAATCGAAGGTCGCGTTTTTTCCCTCTCTCGAGACTGCGTAGGTAGCTCTTCCCTGTTCTTACAGTACTTTTGTTTTCTTTCTTTTTTCCAGCAACTTCCCATTATCTCTAGGGATGACTAATCGATCCACATCGAAGCCCAGTCTGAAAGGAAAAGTGCAGCGGCGTTCTTAGAAAAAAAAAATGAAAAAGAAAGAAAGGAAAACTTATCTGAACTTTATCGTTCGGGAAAAGTATGGTGAGCAGAAAACCGAAGAGGTGTGTTATTATAGTATAAGGAATTTCGTTCAAATCCTCTCTAGCAAGAAGGCTTTTGGCGTTCCGATAAAAATTTAATTTCCGTGCCAGATATGAAGCATACAGCGAAAGAACACCGGAGGGAAGTACTCGATATGTACGGGGCATTTCACGTCACATTTACATTCCTAAAGCTTGACCCATTTTGATTCGTGGACATTTTTTAGACGTTCTGCTAAATGGACACGTATTTTGAAATTTTTTAATTTGGCAATTTTTTCGACTTTTGCAACCAGTTGAATTTTTGACTTTTTACCTGACCCTTCTAAGTTCAGGTTACGATAACACAAAAACTATCAGTGCTACAATAAAAGTGATTGGTAGCAAGTTGACGCAGTTTTTAACGTATTTTCAGATAAAGAATATATCATCTTGAATGTGTGTGTGTGTGTGTGTGTGTGCGCGCGCGCGCGTGTGTGCGTGTGTGCGCGCGCGCGCGCGTGTGCGTGTGTGTGTGTATGCGCGCGCGCGCACGTGTGTGTGTGTGTGTGTGTGTGTGTGTGTGTGTGTGTGTGTGTGTGTGTGTGTGTGTGTGTGTGTGCGTGTGCGTGTGCGTGTGCGTGTGCGTGTGCGTGTGCGTGTGCGCGTGCGTGTGCGCGTGCGTGTGTGCGTGCGTGCGTGCGTGCGGGCGCGCGCGCGCGTGTGTGTGTGTGTGTGTGTGTGTGTGTGTTGTGACGATAATTTTTTATCGTCACTTAAAACAGCTGACTCGCTTTTCCCGCTCGATGCTCCGGCCACGATACAACTTCGTAGGATCTATCAAAGACGACAGAATTATTTATTATAATAATCTAATATTAATCGCGTCCCGAACATTTTTATTTCTTTTGTTTATGGCGAGAATTGTCGGAGGAACAAGGGCAACGGGAATTATAACGGCGATCATTTGGAAAGGAGTCGGAGAGAGAGAGAGAGAAGGAGAATGTTCGAATATGTAACGTCGGCGTACTTCGAGCGGGGCTCGTACGCACCATTGGATACACACACACATGACACACCAACAGCTGTTGTCGAAAATTCGAGAGTATTCGGGAACGTCACCATCTTCGGAAAATGTTATTGGTCATCGTCATTGTCACGGTATTGTATTATAGTTGAACTATTGTTAAAATAATTAAAACATCCCTCCTCTCATCATTATTTGTCGCCATAAACTTTATATTCGGACTAGGGGTTATTTAACAATAAAAATACTTAAACAAATTATTCCCGTCAAACATTCGGGGCCCCGTCTAACGCCTGTAATTGATTTAATTGTGATGAACCTGTCACGAAAGTTCGAGAAAAGTCGAAAGAAAGAGAGTAGAAGGGGTGAGAGCCGACTGGCCAGCGTGAGACTCTCGATTCGAGGAGATTTTTGGTGAGCGTTGAGCGGGACACACATATCTAATGAAGCGGTAATTATCATATAATCTCTCTCCTTCTCGCTTTCCGAGTCGGTCAGTGAACGTAAGAATAATCTCCCGTCAATTCTCTTGTTGAGTAGAATTGTAAAAGTGTTCGATCTCGCGAAACTCAGTAAATTCGGTCGCGGCGTCTTTGCCTTTCGCTTTTCGCCTTAAGTAACATCTTTTATTTTTGCCACGTGTTCGTAATGTCCTCGAAGTAGCTTACGATATAAATTCCGGGCAGAAGTAATATCGTGGTCGAATTCGGAGATCTCCCGATGTTTCGTGTAATTAAATTAATTTCCGTTTATAATTATTTGTGCGAATACACGAGAGTTTTCGCGAAAAAGTGTGTGGTATGAGAGAGTAAAAACTGTGTGTGGAAGACCGGGGATACAATGTCGCGGTTTGTAGAACAAATAGTCCGGTCGAGTCACCGACTAGCGGGTACTCGGTAATTTCGTGATCATCCATCTTTATTCTATTTTATATACGATTTTGATATCTTTTCGTTTCTTTCCGTGAGTAATTCCACGGTTAGAAAATACGGGCTCGTTATAGAATGTAAGAGTGTGTAGAATCCCGGTCGTATGAGTGAGGAAATTAGTGTGTTGGTGATGGCGAACATTCTCGTGTCTCGTTCTTCCCGCGTTATTATTATTATTCTTTAAAGTTATAACAATCATTTCGGTCTCACCTGTGCGAAATAAATTAATTCTGTTAATATTTTTTTTCTTTTTAAACAAGTTTGTGAATAACAAATAATAATTTTCTTTCCTAAAGTATATGGTGCTCAATTTTTCGTCATTTAAGAATCCCGCCCATTCCGCTGCAACGAAGCCGGTCAACCGTTCTTTTCTCTCTCTCGTCTTGTGTCGCTTAGGTGGCTGGCGCCCAAATAAAACAATTAAAGAATCAAACAATACGAGTGAGAGAGTCGAATTTTTGTGGCGTTAGGATTTTCCATCACAATATATGTAGGAGAGATGCGTGGTTGTCGAATGGTTGGTTACCAAGGAAATAACAACTGAAGAAGAAGAACAAGAATGAGAGAACGGAAGTGACATAAGAAACCGGAAGTCAATATAATCGAATGATATTCGAATTTAAATTTACTTTTCAATAAAGATAAATTGTTAATCGTGATAAAAATGATTTAATAATTATTTATTTATAACAAGTGTTATAAAAATGTCACATTGGAAAGCTCCAAATGTTGGAGGAGTTGGAGCAACTCCACAAAACGTTCAAGCCTCTATATCAGAAGTGGGATCTGCTCAAGCGCAAGATACAGTGAATAGTGTGGACAGTTCAAATAACGATTTAATTTGGCGTGAAATATTTGAATCACACCCACAAAATATAACTCAAATCATAAACACATTACGAGCTCCCGTCAATTCAAAACCGGACATAATTTCTCGCCCAAAATCTAACCCCGATGATAAAAATTTTGACGTGAAAGCTTGGTCGTCGACAGTCGATATGTGTCTCGCAGACCGTCCTTTAAGTGCAAATGAACTGCTCATCGCTTTAAGTACAGCTTTGAAGGGATCAGCTGCAATATGGATTTGCCACAATTTCAAGAAATTTTTCTCTCCCGCTACGACACTGTAGAGACAAATACTGCGACTTTAATTCGAATTTTAATTACCAAACCAACTAAATGAGAATGTCTTGCAACATACGCGAACAACCTCATTTCCTCATTATTAATGAATTGGCAAAATTTAACCACGGAAAACATAGCTGTCGCTACTGTTCTTAGTCACATCGCAAAATTCGAACCGAAACTACAACGTGTGGGTTTTACAGAAGAAATCGCCACGAGGAATAGAATGCAACAAGAATTAATGGCATTTGCTTATCGGAAACGACCACTTCTTGAAAACGACGAATCATCAAAAATGTGGAAGCGCCCAAAAACATCAAAAAAATACTATGCTTGTAGAAAAATGGGCCTTCACTTCAGAATGCTGGAGTCGTATAACCAAACCTAGCACAAACACATTTAATAAAGAAATAATAATAATTAAAATAATTATAGAAAGTTTAGCAAATAAGTTTCAAGGAAAACGAAAAGACGACTTGGTTACTCTGTTAGGTATTGGCAATTCTGAAGTAATTTGCACATTACAAATTTTATCACTGGTTTCTCTATCCAATCATTTTGTCGAACTTTTATTTCATGTTTTACCCTATAAATTATTGAATAACGACATTTTAATCGGTCGTGATCTCATATCCCAAGGATTCTCAATCGAATTAACTCCCGATGAACTCACTGCCAAAAAAATATATTTTGCAAATATATGTGAGGTTGGACGTACTGTAAGTTCCTTTGATAACCTCAATACAGATATAACACACGATAAGAAGTCAAATCTCATTAAATTATAACAAAAATTTACACCTGTCTTTATCGAAGGAACACCAACTAGTAGAGTCAAAAATGGCTGCTTAGAAATAAAATTAATAAATCCTGAAAAAACAGTCCAACGACGACCATACCACTTAAGCCTTGAAGAACGACAGATTGTTCGCAGTAAATGCGATGAATTATTATCTGCAGGCATAATTAGACCAAGCACTTCACCATTTGCAAGTCCCATACTCTTGGTAAAGAAATAAGACGGATCCGATCATATGTGCGTAGATTATCGCGAATTAAATTCAAATATCGTCCCTGATCGCTATCCCCTACCGTTGATAGGCGATCAAATCCAACGGTTAACAGGCGCAAAATATTTTTCATGTCTTGATATGGCTTGTGGATTTCACCAAATACCAATTCACTCAAAGTCTATAGAACGAACAGCCTTCATTACACCAGATGGACACTGCGAATATCTCACTGTTCCCTTTGGATCACGCAATGCTCCTGCAGTATATCAACGATGCGTGAATACAGCTTTAGGAGAATTAGCCTTTTCTTTTGGTATCGCATACATGGATGTCATAATTATACCGTCATCTAGCATAGAAGAAGGACTGTCCAGACTGGAAATAATTCTAAAACTCTTGAGTGAAGCAGGTTTTTCTTTCAACTTTAGAAAGTGCTCCTTTATAAAAAATAAAGTAGAATTCTTAGGATATGAAATATCGAATGGTGAACTTAAACCAAATCCCCGCAAAATTATCGCAATAAAAAATTTATCTCCTCCCAAAACAACGACCCAATTGCGACAGTTCATTGGACTAGCCTCATACTTTCGGCAATTTATTCACAAATTATCCCAAAAAGTAGCACCCTTACATAGACTCATTTCAAATAAAAACAAAATAAATTGGGAACCAGAACATGGAAATATAAGACAAGATATCATATCACAACTTACGAATACCCAAATTTTAATGATTTTTGATCCAAATTACCCTATAGCACTGTACACAGATGCAAGTTCAGAAGGATATGGTGCAATTTTAATACATAAAGCTGACAAAAAGCCTCACCCAGCCGAATATTACAGTAAACCGACAACGAAAGTAGAATCAAAATATCACTTTTACGAGTTAGAAACATTAGCCATTGTTAATGCTGTAAAACATTTTCGTCATTATCTTCACGGACGAAAATTTATTGTAGTAACCGATTGCAACTCATTAAAATCTTCCAAGACAAAACTTGATTTAACACCTCGAGTACACAGATGGTGGGCCTTTTAGCAAGCTTTTAATTTCGATATAATTTACAAAGAAGGCAAAAACATGGCCCATGGCGATTTCTTCTCAAGGAATAGCTTACCCATAACAGAGAAAGACGAAACTAATACTACTGTGGAAACTTTTACTAATCAAAGACAAGAAGAAAAACATATTAATCTAACAGAAATATCCCCAAATTGGCTTCAAGTTGAACAAAATCGTGATACTGAACTAAAAAATATCATACAAAAATTAAAAAGTAACGAATCACCAATAGAAGTAGACCCTACCTACCAATTAAAATCAAATATCCTTCACCGAAAAATCCAACGAAATAATCAAGAAACATGGCTCCCCATAATACCTAAAGCTTTCCGGTGGTCAGTAATAAACCACATACACGAAGCAATCGTACATTTAGGATGGGAGAAAACGCTAGAAAAAGCATATCAATATTACTGGTTCCCTCACATGTCTAAATATATTAGAAAATTTGTCGAAAATTGTAACACTTGCAAAATATCGAAACCAACTTCAGGGAAATAACAGATACATCCTATCTACATCCTATCCCAAAGATCAGTTTCCCCTGGCACACTCTTCATATCGATATCACTGGCAAATTAAGCGGAAAAATAATACAAAAGAATATGTGTTTGCAATAATTGATGCATTCACAAAATTTACCTTATTACGTCATTCTATGCATATTGATGCAACTAACGCTGTGAAAGCTTTATACTCTTGTACCATAACTTTCGGAGCTCCTACTAGAATTATTGCTGACCAGGGTAGATGCTTCTCAAATAAAGACTTTTGCGACTTTTGTGTTAAACATAATATAGACTTACATCTAATAGCTACTGGTTCTTCTCGTGCTAATGGAAAAGTAGAAAGAGTCATGAGTACACTCAAAAACATGTTAACAGCTATTGAAATTAATCGCGAAAAGTCTTGGCAAAGTGCTATCGATGAAATCCAGTTGGTTATCAACACAACACAAAACAGAGTAACCACAGCAAGTGCCTTGGAATTACTTATTGGTCGAGCAGCCAGACCACTGAAGCTAATAGTAGCGAACGAAAATGAAACAGAAGTAAATATTGAAGAAATTAGAGAACAACCAATCTGTTCAATAGAGAAAAATGCAAAAGCAAACAAAATCCATTTTGACAAAAAGAAAGCAAAAGTGACAAAATTCACAACGGGTGACTATGTTTAATTAAGAATCATGAACGAAACCAAACCAAATTAGATCCTAAATTTAAAGGACCATTTATAATCACCAATATATTAGATGGTGATAGGTATTAACTCAAAAGTCTTAACTCGAACCGTACGTATAAGTACGCTGGAGAACGCTTACGCCCTTTCCCTACACCGCATGTTCCTAACGAGCTTGATTTTTACATCACAGATGAGAAAGGTAAAGACATGAAAACGGTGTTGAAAAAAGGAAAAAAAAACAAATGAATTAAAATAAATGAACAAAGGGGTGCCTGTGTGGTAAGGAAGCCTGAGTGGTAAGGCAGCTTGAGTAGCTAAATAATCTGTGTGGTAAGGTAGCCTGAGTGGCAAGGCAGCTTGAGTAGCTAAATAATGTGAATGGCAAGGTAGCCTGAGTGGCAAGGTAGCCTGAGCTGCAAGGTGGCCTGAGTGGCAAGGAAATCTGATTATAAAAAAAAAATGAGTGGCAAAATAGCCTGCATGACGAGAGAAATTATATTAAAATAGATAACATATGTGGTAGAAAACAAACGTTTTTATATGTAAAAATGGCTAGTGAAAAGGAAAACTAGTCAGGAAAAGCCGAACGGTTTCTGATCAGAGCACATCACTCTACGTTTTCAGATGATGAAGAATCAGAGACAGAAACACCTACTTCCTTATCACACGAGGACGTGTGAATGGTCAGGAAGGCCGCGTAGGAGAGATGCGTGGTTATCGAATGGTTGGTTACCATGGAAATAACAACTGAGGAAGAAGAACAAGAAGGAGAGAACGGAAGTGACATAAGAAACCGGAAGTCAATATAATCGAATGATATTCGAATTTAAATTTACTTTTCAATAAAGATAAATTGTTAATCGTGATAAAAATAATTTAATAATTATTTATTTATAATAAGTGTTATAAAAATGTCACGTCGGAAAGCTACAAATGTTGGAGGAGTTGGAGCAACTCCACAAAACGTTCAAGCTTCTACATATATATAGATATATTACAATTTTTTGGCAAAAAAATGAGTTTTCTCAAAAAGGCATTATAGACTTTTATTTCCCATTTTTCTCAAAAACTAGGTTTATTTACAATTTTTTCAAGCACAAGTTCGGAGTGGGTGGTTTTTTTTATAGAAGTTAAAGCTATTCGAATTTTTTGAAATTTAATAAAAAAATTGAATGACTGTAACTACTTTTGATATAAATGTATGCTTGTATAATAAAAAAAAGTTTGATTTATAAAAAAGGTATACAATAACTTCTTAAAATTTAATTTGAACTTTAAATCGACCCTGAAGCGCCTAAATTAATTTGAAGGAAATAAAATGCTGTAATAAATACTATAATTGTTGGATGAAAAATACATCGAAAGTCGAGCTCATACAAAAAAAACCATGAAGTGCCAGTTAAGTAGAATTTTATTAATGAAGTGGTCGTTCATTTGAGTAGTATTAGTTCTCCAATACAACGCGCGAAAAAAATAATCAAGTAACAACTTCACAAAATATATGCAGTTTTGCATTTAAGAATCAAACCTCCAGGCACACCATTTTAAACTGTCTGGGCGCCTTAAAACTGGGCAAACATTTTTTTTATACACCTTGATTGTGCTAGGACAAAGGGGCTAAAGAAATTCAGAAGTGACCCAAATTGCAGCCACCCTAATGTATAATGTATATATATGTATATATACTCAACATGTATTTGCGCGGGTACATGTATATATACTCCACATGTATATATACATGTGGAGTGAAAAGGTGACTGAGCCAAGACTAGCGAATAAACTGTTTTGCAAGGCATAATGCACGGGTGGCTTTTCATTTTCACACCTTTCATATTTCGCGCTCCAGCCGAATCTCGAGCATAAGAGATGGAAAAAAAGAAAGAGGAAAAGAGAGAAAGATATGGAAGAAAAGATTCGTGTACTATACGCTGTAGTTATGGAGGGGTCTATGACGAGGCGGATGTGGTCCACCATCGTCGGTGAATTCTCTGCTCGAGCCTCTAAGCACGTTTCACATTATAGCCCAGGGTTCCCCGTTTGGATCGTAGTCATGCCTCCATGCCGCGCTTGTTCTCTTATCCTATATGTATATATATTCTTGTTCGCAGTTTCGCACCCATTTCGTACTTTTCGGGCACGGATTCTATGCGATATACCATCCCACGGCCATCAGCAGGTACCCACGAAATTGTAACGCTTAGACATCCGTATATAAAATATATATATGTGGATATTCGTAACGAAACTTCGTGCGTGGTGACAAAACCAGGACCGAATTACTTCTACGACATTGGTAAAGAAAGAAAAATACCACATTCAACCCTCAACATTAATACCAAAAATGTAAGTATAAAACTTTTTACTGCGGGAGTAAAAGGATTGAAAGAATCTGAAACTTTTTGATTACATCACAAATTTTCTATAAGGCATCGTTGAAGGTGAAAGTTTTTTGCAAATTAATAATATTATTTGCTTGAACATTGGTTTGCGTTTCAAAGATGCAAGGGCTATGAAATATACATTAGATCAGACGTGATCAAGGCTCTAATGTCTCTGTGATTATTCGTTGCGGCCTCTGTGCTCCTTTAGACACTTGAGTTAATACTCGTTGACTTGGAAAAACTCTGTAAAAGATATATTGATGGGAGCGATACAAATATACGTCTGTGTTAGCATTTCGTCGTGGCCCTTCGAAAATGACGACAGTGTTTGTTGACGAAAAATACACATACATATATCTATAGATACCTGCGCAAAAAAATAGTCTCGCCGAGACGTCTTACCGAGATCTCGCACGGTCTCGTTTCCGGGACTCTTCTAAATTCGTTTCAAGTGTCTCGCCGAGACTCCGAGACTTTCATAAATTTTTTTCAAGTCTCGCCAAGATTGTTTCCGAGATTTTTCGAAACTTTTTCCGAGAGTCTTGTCGAGACCGTTTCCGAGATTTTTTGAAACTCTTTCCGACGGTCTCCCCGAGACTGTTTTCAAAAATTTTCGAAACTTTTGCTGAGACTCTTGCCGAAACTGTTTCCGAAATTTTTCGAAACATTTTCTAAGAGTCTAACAGAGATTTTTTCAATTGAATTTTTTAAATTCAATTCAGATCGACCGGATTATATACAGGGTGTCCCATAAATAGTGGATCAAATTTTGAGGGATGGTAGCTTGGGTCATAACCTATCAGAATATCAAAACATGACCTTAATGAAAGTCTCACCGTTCTCGAGTTATTACGATTTCTTTGAAATTTTCTAAAATCTCTACTTTGCGTTCATTTTTTTGCTGCCGTTTATATAAATGACCTTTATTTGAAATTTTTTTTTTAATACGCCAAAGTTTAAATCGAAAAGCGAAACAAAGATCAAGGGAGCGCTAAGTTGTTATAATGACAAAACAAAATCCAAATCGAGAAGCAAAACAAAGTCTAGGGAACGCCAAGTTGTTATGATTACAAAACAAAGTTCAAATGAAAGTGCAAAACAAAGTTCTGGTCTAAAGCATAAAAAAGGCTACTACTGAGTAGTGTCATTGAAGAACCGCAATTCTCACGTGATAGAAATAAAACCAAGTAGATTTAGATTTAAATTGTGACATTTTGTAGTTTCATGAGAATAAGCCTTTTTTGAATAAAAATAGCAATAACTCGTTCTCTGTAGAAAAAAATAAGTTGCACCGTCTTGAAATTTGCATTTAATAAATAACTTTTTAGAGTACCGTGTCATTACAAGTCCAGAACAATTTTATTTCGCAACAAAAGGTTTAAGTTGAGTCGTGAAATTTTCGTAAGATACAAAAGTTGATTTTTTTTGGAAATCCCTATTTATTTTTGAATAATTATGTTGTGCGTTGAGTGAGGCAACTAATCGAGCATATAACAAAAAAATAAACAAATGTCATCTGTATAAACGCTAACAAAAAAACTGACGCAAAGTAGTGATTTTTGAAAATTTCAAAAAAGTCCAAATAACTCGAAAACGGTGAGCTTTTACTAGGGTCATGTTTTATTATTCTGATAGGTCATGACCCAAACTATCATCCCTCAAATTTTGATCTACTATTTATGAGACACCCTGTAGAAATCAGACAGGCTATCCGCAGATGCGAACATAATAAGTGCACGTCACCACCTACTGGTTAGAAAGGAAAGTTAAGATGTAAATTTGCATCTTAACTTTCCTTTCTGATCGGTAGATGGTGACGTGCAGCTATATTCTCGTCTGCCGACAGCCTGCCTGATTTCTACATAAACCAGTCGATATTTCTATTTCATAAGTTTGCTATCGGAATTCTGACTCGGCTGTATTATAGAGCACATTTTTCCGAATGCTTTACCTTCAAAACTCGATAACGGTTTTCTTTTTCAACTTCGATAAAGAAGGAGTTAGGTTCACAACTCTGCTTTCTACAGCTTCAGAATCTTTGTGTTATGTATGTAATTAATTTAGAAAAATGTATTGCCGAAAGTCTTGACGAGACTCTCAGCAAGAGTTTCGGAACATCTCGGAACGTGTCTCGGCGAGACTCTTAAAAAAGGTTTCGGGAAATCTCGGAAAGAGTTTCAGCGAGGCTTTCGGCAAATTTCGGAAAGAGTCTCGGCGTGAATCGAAAAGAATTTATGAAAGCCTCGGAAAGAGTCGGCGAGACTCTCGAAACGAATTTAGAAGAGTCCCGGAAACGAGACTATGCGAGACCTCGTCAAGACGTCTCGGCGAGACTTTCGGATTGATTAGATATACAATCTATGATACGTGTGGCTGTATGGATCGTTCTTTATGCAAAATAAAGAAATATACGAGAGATACATGACTCGATTTTATTTTATTCCCTAGTATTAATTAGGACAAATGTAGCAAGTATAAAGTAAAAATACAGAAATAAATATTATACAATGAAGATGACAATAATAATAGTATAGAGAGAGAGGGGGGGGGGAGAGAGAGAGAGAGAGAGAGAGAGAGAGAGAGAGAGAGAGAGAGAGAGAGAGAGAGCGCAGACAGACATAGCAATAAGCTAGCAGGGACTATTCGACTTGAAGTAGCAATATTTCTTATTGCCTTGAAACTAAGGACTACCACTAGGAATCCAGTCTATACTAAGACTACGAGGTAGAACGTTAAGAGTGGAAAAGTAGAGAAGGACAAGGCCTGACGGTCAGTGTTTTGTACAACTGCAACAACCCGGTCCCTTTTGATTCTCTCAGCGTATTCTTTTTCTTCTTCACGGCCTTGAGTGAAGACACTCGTAGGAGACACAAATATGGCGGACGCTTGTACTCGATGATATATATCCACAAGTGATAACCCTGTGTCTTTTCATCTTCAATTCTTCATATTGTATACATAATTTTCTTTTCTTCCGTTACTGCTATAGATACGATGGAGGCGTTAGAAGGTACCTATTTCCTCAATAATATACACGGGCAGCTCGTAACCGAGCAATGTTTTTAAAATATAAGAGAACCACGGTATTAAAACTTTTGCCCGATAGTTCCATCTTTTTATCAAATAATTCCCGTACAAAACGCGAGGTTATTTATTTCTTCGAGTGGACATTTTCAGGTGTATAGAAAAAAAATAAGAAAAATGATGCTTTTCTGTGTTATTTTGTCAAAGACCAAGTTGTAAGAGGATTTCTAATATCGATTGAATCGCATATTATATGGCTGGGTTAGAGACCCCTTCTTCAATCCTTTCGAGTTCTCCGTAGGTGGCTGTATAGTCTATGATCCATTTCGAACATGCCACTCCAGAGAACAGTTCTGTTCTCAGTGTATGTCAACATTACATAACTACTTCGTCTAGTTGTCCCTGAGATACATTTGAAGCATATGGAAAAAGTAATTTCTTCCCCAGAAGGGTTTCAAGTAAGCTATCCGGTACATTTCAAGTTGTTCGTTCCTCAACATTGAGAACCGCAGCGACTAATGTATATACATAGATATATCACTAGAACAAAATAACTACATATACATCACGCTGTTACGACACATATATTGTGTGCAACGAGCAGAAACCATACACTTAGGTATACTCGTACTGGGTTGGCTAACATTCTCGCAATAACGTTCGACGATCACAAGGTTCAAGTTTCTGCCTTCATCTCCGTCTTCCTCTTATTCATCTCTTTATACGAATACTTACATGTTGCATAAAGTCAAACAGGGTCATGGTATATACTTTACATGAATTTCTTGAATGGGGAAAAAATATAAAGACTCTTTGTGTATCTGAGCGTAAGGTTGGCCGATTTAGCGAGAGGTTAAAGATGAAACTATGCGAATCGAGAAACTGAACTGAAGAGGCCTCGGAGAGTCATGTATATTCGTGTACCATGTAATATCAATAGAGGTCATAGGGATAGTCGAAAATTATTTTTTAGATTTTAAATTTTTGGCTCGTGGATCACCATCTTTGAATTGAAATTTATTACAAAGCCATATGCTTCACAGGCTCACATTATCATTAAGGCGCTCTATAAATTGCGTGAGTGCGACAGAAATAGCTGAAAAGCAGATTCTCATTTCTCGCGAATACGCTTAATATTTCGAGAAAAATAAGTTACTTATTGTTTCTTTGATGAACGGAAAACAATGTGAAACTTTTATTTTTCTGCATATTTTTACTGTGTTGGGGAAAATGCGTGGTAGGATTTTTAAGGACTGAACGACTGATAGATCGTCTTAAGACTTTCATGAAGGATTTTTATTCGGTTATGCTGTGTGTAGACAAGCTAAACAGAAGTGAGTTTTTTAGTGATTTAAGGGTGTGTATGATATAAAACCGCCTCTTTCTCTTTTCTACGTCTCTTTCAGTCTGCCTACGCTTTTGCTTAACAATAGGTACGGATATTGGATTTCCTTGGAGCGTCCGGAAAAATCGAACGGTTTGAACCTGAAGTTGGCAGGACATCAGGCTGAACCGCATATGTGCCCAGCGGGCAAAGTGATCTGTGTATGCCAATGACATCTGTCAATCCACCGAACCCGGGCTTTGTACGAAGAGAAACGTAATTTTTTTTTATGAATCTTAACTCTCATATTCTATGAATGAAATTGGTGGAGCGACTCCAATAAGATGACTCGATTAACGCCATATACGAATGTTAGCAGTAGATTGGGTGTCTCGGTATGTACATATATGTACCATATAAACAACTGCAATAGCGAAGGAAAATGATTGCGAACTTTTGATCGCTACGGGGCATGGAAAAGTAATAGGAGGGCAGCTTTCATCGAATCGCTGTGCTCCATTCTGACTGAAATATTCAGCGAATGTATCGATTCACAAATAGGTATTTCGTGACGCCCGGGGCTCTCAAGGAATTTAATAATCCAGCGTCGAAATCTTTCCGGACTGTGTGTGTGTATTGTATGTTTCCAGAGGAAAGGGCGCATGCTTTCGCCCTATACTACCTACACTCTCCTTCGTTCTTCTTCTTTTCTTTACCTTTTTTCCGTCGTCATCTTTTCCTTCGTTGGCATATAACCTCTTGTGCCTGCCCATATCTTAAGGCCACACCGTTCGATGTAACCATACAACTAGTCGGTCGATAGATAAATCAGTCACTCGTGAATAATCGTTCGGGAGAGAGGAGGAACATTCTCGCCTCACCGTATCAAGCATATATACATCGCGAAGATAGAGAAAAAATAT
Organism: Rhimphoctona megacephalus; assembly: GCA_963989365.1. Classification (NCBI taxonomy): domain Eukaryota; kingdom Metazoa; phylum Arthropoda; class Insecta; order Hymenoptera; family Ichneumonidae; genus Rhimphoctona; species Rhimphoctona megacephalus. The sequence continues at coordinate 23,938,087 of OZ022414.1, read as the reverse complement.
TGCACCGATTTATCGTAATGTAATGTCACAACAGCAACAAAATAACCATAAATAAAAATTTCTCGCTGAACAATCGATGATATTTTAAGATACTGCATTACGATGATGAGAAAAAAAAGAAATACCAGGAGAATTCTTTCTTCTGCGTGTCGGCTACCCATCATATGAGGAGGCAGGCATCACAAGTGAGTTTACCTACCATGCAAAATGTTTCCTGGACGATTCTCTTAGTGGTTGTAACAAAAACGAAAAGAGCCCTCGGTGATCGAAAGTGCTAAAATAAGAGTGAGTAGCAGTGTCTTTTATAGAATCCATTAGAGTGGACCACGAAACCTGGGAGTGCGCCCAGAAAGACCCGAGGACACTGATATGCCATTTGGGCATATCCCTAGGGAACCACCGGACGATCAGGGATGTTTAGGTCGTTCTTAGGATCCGTGCATCATTGATGTCCTCCGACAAAATGAAGCTGTACAGGTATATAAACTAGTGATGTTAGGTTGTGGTAAAGTGAGAGGCTGCATGGATAACATCGTCGCCAAGCTGAGAGAAAGGTCTCGAGCCATTTCAACTGCGAGATGGCCCTTCAGCGAGACTCATGTGGCATTATTTATGCATTCGTTGCGAGAATCGGAAGCCTTCCCCTCAGTTTGTGAAATATAAGAACCGACTGACGCTTTCGAACTGGATGGCACGTTTTGACCATACACTCTCTCGTCACGTAGTTTCATTGGGCATAAAGATGTTAACGAAAAAGGTGGTCTCTCGGGTAAATCGTGTTACGTCACCGTGATTCGCTCACTGTTAGGGTTGTTGAAGTAATAAATTCTACTTGAACTGTTCAATAGTATCTAGGAGATTTCGAAAATCCTCTTTGGTTGGGTACTGCTGCACTTTTGCTCTTTCAAGGGTATCTTGATTTATTTATGTAAATAATTAAGGTGCAAAAAAACTAAGAGGAATACTAAAGCCACTGAAGAAATTGGCCGGAACTGTAGACCTCGATATCTTATTTGGGAAGGGAATCAAGTAGGAGGTGATACAAGGTTTTTCGCCCGTATCCGTAACAGCATCAAGTGTCCCTTGGATCAGAGCCTCGTGCAGTGTGAGTTCAGTTTTTGGCCTCGAGCCAACAAGGCCTTTTTCGGACTCATCCCTCTCTGAGAGATTCGCTTTTTCGTATTTGAGAACAAACGGAATGGAGAACTCGGGATGGGAAGAATGCGATGCAAGTGGGCTCATGAACGTTTCGCCATTGGTGGTAGTGATGGTAATGGTAGTTGTGTCGGGACGGCGTGCCAAGCACACGCCGCAGTGCAACCACCAGTTGCTATACCCAGTCTCGCGAAATTGTATATATAAATGAAGCAGGGCGATAAAGAGGCAGACAGAAAGAGAGAGAGAGAGAGAGAGAGAGAGAGAGAGAGAGAGAGAGAGAGAGAGAGAGAGAGAGAGAGAGAGAGAGAGAGAGAGAGAGAAAGAGAGAGAGAGAAACACTTCCGTAGGCCTACGTAAGTATGTAGTTAGTTTCTCATATCGCCTGTTGCATTCACGAAGCCAACAAGCCATTCCTTTGGAAGGCCGCCCCGGAACTGTGCACTTGTCGCCTTCTCTTACAACACCATGCATTATATATACCTTATCTACTCTTAAGCTTGTTTCGAGACTTATGGATCTTCCGTTGAAGCACTGAAGGGTGAGAATATGGTTCGGGGTTGAGAAAATTGGCAACTCGCCAATGTCAATTTGGCTTCTCATTTCAAAGGGAGTGAATTTCACGCTAATGTTCATTATAACAGCATCATATTCACGATAGCCCGAGTATAAATTCATTCTATTTCACATATCTCATGTACGGGCCAGAGGAATTCTCCATTTCCAAATGATTTTCAATTCCGCGCACGACCTCGGAACGCCAACAAGTGGCCCATATACCATCCGAGTTATGAATCCGCGAGGCTCCAGACATACGGTGTGTATATATATGTCCGCATCGCGAAAACCGGGCTACATTGTGATTCTACGTGGGGTAATTACTGATCAATGTTGCTGGTGGGTGTTTCCACCCCAGCTTTCTCGATCACTGCACACGCACTGTCCGCGTGCATATTTTTATACTCTCTTTGTTCTCCCTATGGATCGAACCAGGACACGTAACCTCAGCTTAAAATTCAAAACCAGAGCGCTGCATGTATGCAAAATGCATGCTCGTATTGTACATGATCTACGGATGCACCCATGTATCAGCCTCAATATCGTTTGATCTATTGAACATCCACGCAAAGTTGAATTTCACGAATGAGAATATGAACTATTGAAGATCACTGCGATGATGTGAGGCAATACTATTATTCACTTTATATCGCTCGGATATTGAGAGGGTTGTGAATGGTGTAGTACATATATGTATGTTATGGAAACGTGCACGAGATAAAACATCTGCAAAAACACATAAGCGAAACGTGACCAAGTGAAAGTCGTTTCCTATCGCTGATGTAACTTGCGTGCGAGCATATATATTGCGAAATATTTCTTTTGATATGATCGCGTGTTTGAGGAACTCGATCGGTTCAGTAAGCTCGCCTCCCTCCCCCCTCCCCCTATAAGATATGCGTAGAGGGTTCGTTCTGGTGCTGTCATTGCGGCGTTGAAACGAGAGGTGGATGGTAGTTGCTGCGGATGGATTCACTTGCGGTTGTTACGAACCAGAAGCCCCGAGGAAAGTCCCTCTTTTCATTAAGTTGAGTGTTGCGTGTTACGAGAAGACTCAAGGGTAGAGTCGTTATGCAACGTACCTAGCTACCCTTGCTTCTTTCTCCTCCCTCTTTTGGCACACCCGAGAACTCTCCTATATAAACACGTTGCATGAGCATGTGGTATATATTCGTTAGTCAACCAACAAAACAGAATCTGAATCTCTCTCTCTTTCTCTCTCTCTCTCCCTCTTTTTCTCTCTCTTTCTTTCTCCCCTATCCTCTTGTTTTGTACAGGAGAGCTTTATTCATGCTTCTGGGGTGTGGCAGTGAGTTTGGGTGCATGCGCTACAGGTTGCCTCAGAGTCGTATAGATCGCTCGCAATACACTTGCTGACAACTTAAAAAGCGCTTCGCCTTCTTCCCTGCACAACCCTCATTCGGCCCCCTCTCCAAAGCTCAATCCACCAATTAGAGATCTTAAACAAGATATTTTAGTATATGGTGTATACACGCGTCTCTTGTAAAATGAGGCACCTCTCTACTCATGCCCTTCGGTTAAATTCGTCCTGAATCACTGCATTCAAAGTCCTCGGGGTGACACGTAGATCTTACTGAAGAGGAGATGATGTTCCAATGGAGATCCAGGTCGTAGCACTATCGGACCTGACCTTCCACTAATTAGTTCTAAATCCTTAAACAGAACAGAAAATCCACTAAGGGGAATAATTGCAATATATATATATACACATATACACACACACTACCGGCAAAAAGTTTCCGGACAAAATTACGAAAACGTCTCGGAGCCATTTTTATGCCATTTTGCCGACAGTGTACATATTGAAATTTAGTGAACGGCATTTGAAAGAAGATTAATTCAGCTTTAGTTCGCTTTTTTGGAAAATTTTTTACGATTTTTTCACCTTTTCATTTTACCTCTGCAGTTACACCGCGTTTTCAGGAAGAATTTTTTTAATGAGTTCCTCCAACCAAAATCTTAAAAAGGGCAGCTTAATCTTCAATTTCATTTTTTAAAAAGCTGTGTGCGATTGTTTTACGCATAGTTATTCGATTTTTGGCGAAAAAAACTGAATTTAGAAAATGCCCCGTAACACGAGAACTCGTGGGTTTGAAAGAAAATCTCAGGAAATTAAACCGTTGCGTCCGTTTTCGTTGAGTTCGCAAGAATTTTTTCAGAATTTTTTTTCGAATATTTTTTCTCAACCACTCTTGGTCAAAACTCTGACTAATTGATTGTAATAAATACGTTTAGAACTATGGGGTTTATGATGTATACTAAGAGGGCAAAAAGTTTTACTTTTTAATTTTAAACGCATTAGAATTTTTTTATATATTTTTTTTCAAGCATTTTTTCTGACTAACAAATTGAAAGGTAAACAAAAGTTTTCCAAAAAAAATCTAAAAACATGCCACCGTATTCGGAATGGAAAAATACAAATTTTTCCTTGATTGGTATTTTATCAAATACCTTATAGATTTTGAATTACAGCAATCGGTTTATCGGAGTTTTGACTGAATATAATTGAAAAAAAAAATTCGAAAAAAAATTCTAACAGAATTTTAGTCAATTCAACGGAAATGGATGCAGTTTTTCACTTTCTTGAGGTTTTCTTTTAAACCTGATAGTTCTCGGGTTACACGGCATATTCTAAATTCGGTATTTTTTCGCTAAAAATGGAATAACGATGCGAAAAAAATGTCACAAAACTTTTTAAAAAACAAATTTGAAGCTTGAGCTGCCCTTTTTGAAATTTTGGTTGGAGGAACTCACTTTAAAAATTCCTTCTGCAAACGCGATACAACAATAAAGGTAAAACAAAAAGGCGAAAAACGTTCATGTTCAAAATAACGTACTGGATGTAAAAACGTCATAGGTCATTTCCAAAAAACGCGAAATGAAGCGGAATTCCTCCCCTTTGAAATGCCGTTTACTGAATTTGTTTATGTATACTGCCGGCGACATGGCATAAAAAATGGCTGCGAGACATTTCCATAATTTTGTCCGGACACTTTTTGCCGGTAGTGTATATGAGACATTCTACGCCAAGTCTACTTACGTCAGACTCTTCCGTTCTTTGATTTGGCTGAAAACTTTATGCGTTGTATGACTCATTGAAAGAAGCTCTCTTGATTTTTTTCAGATTTTTTCGTCTATCCAATTGTGAGATATGATTTCTTGTTAAAATTCGATATTTTTTTCTTCAAATGACTGTGACTGAAAAATCGACCAAATCGAACTTTTTTTTGTAGAAAGGTTGGTTTTTTACCGTACTATTGGAAAACAAGGAAAGCATGGCTAATATTTGGATTCCATATTTTTCTCAATTTAAAGCAATTTAACGGGACAGACCTAGTTAGAATTTTCGAAAAATCGATTTTTTTTTTATTTCATTTTCAAAAAGTAGAATCTCTTACGAACATTTTCCGCCCAGGTAAATGTAAATCGGACCATTATTCGCCGAAATACAAGACTTTGTAGCACGTCGTGTCTGAGCCATAGGTAAGCAGGTAGCGGACTTCAAGTGCGTTTTTCTCGAAACCATGTTTTTGAAGTCGGTGATCACTGTAGCTCGAGAACGGCTTTACCGATCGGGTTGAAATTTATATCACTTCTTCTATACATGGTAGTCCTCCATATGAACGAAGGATTTTTTTTTTGGATAATTATTTTTATTTTTAATAGCAAAAAATGGAACTGATATTTTGGTCAAAAAAACACTTTTGACTTTTAACGGCCGCCATTTTGTGAAAAATGGAAATTTTTCAAAACCCTTCGTTCAACTGGAGCATTATATCATTAACTAAAAATCCCCTCCGTTTTTTTTGTTTCAGATGAGCCGTTGCAGCGTGAGCTTGATCACCGCAAACCGTGTTTTTTTTTGCAGCGTCCTCGGCAATTGACGGTCACCAGCTTATTTCGATATGTATTGCGTTGAAAAAATTGCAACATATACATTACATATGTATCTTTTAAACGGAAGAACTTTTGTTGTGAATTATTTTATCGTTTGACCAAAAAAAAATCGGAAAAAAGGCCTTTTTTTTGACGTTCCAACTAGGTCTGTCCCGTTAAAGCAAAAAAACATTGGTTTTAAGATGTTTACCCTTTTTAATTCTTTTCAAAAAATTCACAAAAAAACTTTGACCAATTATATGAACTTTGCGATCAGTCCCATCGTGGGTAGATTTTTCCTTATATTTTTTTCCTTATTTTGAAAAAAATTTTTATTTTTTTTCCAGTCAATTTGGACCAAATTGAACTATTTTTTTGATATTTTGTTTCACACCAACATTTCTAATATAAAAAAGTCTTATTTGGTACGCATTGGCTAAAAAAAAATAATGAAATTTTTTTTGAAACTAAGAAAAGAAATATGAAAAAATATCTCTCCATGATGAGACTGGTTTCAAAAATCATTTAATTGGTCAAAGTTTTTTTTGTAAATTGGTTGAAATAAATCAAAAGTGTCCGACATCTTGAATTGAATGACTTTTTGCTTAAACATTGAAAACAATATAGGGAATGATTTTCAATCATTATTTCGTAATTTTTTCCAAGAGCCTGGTAAAAATTTACATTCAAAAAAAAGGTTCGTTTTGATTCAAATTGTCTGGGAAAAAAATGATTTTTTTTTTTAATGAGAAAAAAATAATAATGAAAAATCTGCCTACGATGGAACTAGTCTCAAAAATCATTTAATTGGTCAAAGTTTTTTTGTGAATTTTTTGAAAAAAATTAAAACGGGTAAACACCTTAAAATCAATGTTTTTTTGTTTAAAATTTCTTTAAGTACCGAAAAAATATGGAAGACAAATATTAAACATTTTTTCGTATTTTTTTTTTCCAACGGTACGGTAGGAAACCAACTTTTCTAAAAAAAAAAGTTCATTTTGGCTGATTTTTCACAGAGTTACAGTCATTTAAAGAAAGAAACATCGAATTTAGAAAAAAATCTTATCTCGCAAGTGTATGGACAAAAAAATCTGAAAAAATCAAGAGAGCTTCTTTCAGTGGGCCATACAACACATAAACTTTTCAGGCAAATCAAAGAATGGAAGGATCTAACATAGGTCGATTTGGCGTGAAATGCCCCATATATATAATTTTAAATAAGTACCAGTCCCAGGACCAGTCTAGGAAAATATCTCTTAAAAAAATTCTCTTAGATAAATTGTGTAAATAGTATAATGATCAGGTGCAAATAGTAGTTTCCGGGTTTGGTCTCCCTGGCGCAACGCGCCGGGGCGACGAATTAACGGTCATAACCACCCTAGGTTTACACAATTTTTACACAATTTACATAATTAGGTTTACACAATTTTTCTAAGAGAATTTTTCTAAAATAATTTTTTTAAGAAAAATTTTCCTAGACTGGCCCTGGGACTAGTACTTACATAAAATTATATATAATGAATTGACACAGAAAAAAATTGTAAAACCTTGTAAAATGAACGGAAAAAATTGTGAATTGGTAATGAGTACATAAATATCGTAACCTTCTCTGATTACATGACGGGGTTAAGACACAATCATTGTAGACAATATTGTAATATATACGCTCAATGTCAAGGCTAAATTTAAATAATTGAGGAACATAAAATTTACAGTCCTTTATGCCTTTACTGTAAATTTATATTAAAAAAAGTCTTTCCATATTTTATTTAGTTCCTCTTGCCCTCCCCTCTTCACGTGTTTATCATTTCTTTACTTATCCCTCTTCTTCCGTACGTGCGGTAGCAACTGGTATACCTCTCGACAAACAACTTTCTTCCCGCAGCACTCTTCTGAAGGAGATATAAATAACCATGAACCAGTATCGTAGCATTGAAAGGGAGCAGCAGTATCAAGGCAAAAGAAAATTGGGAAAGCCCCCTCGCTCGTCGAGAAATTGCTACGAGGACTCTTCTTTTCGAGACGTCAAACTACATTAAATAAAAATAAAATAAAACGCCGAGCGAGAAAGCGAGACGGAAAAAAAAGATTGCCATCTTCAAAGGTTTCCTATGTACCTTCGGTCTGGGCAAGAGGAAATGATGAGAACGAGAGAAAGAGACCAAAAGAGCATGCAAGAGAGAGAAGCTCTTGAGGCATATATACATATTGGGTATCACCATCACCAGAAAGCTCAGCAAGTGTTTTCTCCATGAATCGACACTCTTCGCCTTCTTGCTTCTTTGCTTTTCTCCTCGTCGTGCTCTGCGAGTACGATAAGAAAGCGCTTTTGAGACTCATCCCCGTGGTGACGCTCCGAGCGAACCCTCAAAGGCTTTGAACTCTGAGCAAGAGTACAAAAATATTATATGTACGTGGGTGGATATACATGATCTGCAGTAAGGTGAAGAAGGAGGTAAGTTCCCTCGATGAGTACACGGATATTTCAACTTGTTTTTCCAAAGCTTAACCGCTTCGCGCCTCATCTTGGTTACTCATAAAGCACCACTACAGATGGTAGCTTGGTTTGTAATTTTATTCCTCTTTTCCATATCTTCCTTTATCCTTCACCGTAGAAAGGCACCACACTTTGCCCCTCAACTATGACCCTGATATCGACTATGATTGCGTTTCCCAGCTTTGATCATCTCCGGACTGTAGCTACTGCTTCTAATTTAAATAACTTCGTATATCATGTTACCCTAGATCTTCGCATATGGGAACGCTAGATGCTATTGAGGCATATGGTGCCTACGAAATACGCCTTCAATTTTCGAAAAATTCAGCAAAAAGAAATTACTACCTCATACGGTGATATCATTTAAACTTACCATAGATTTGAACAAAGCAGAGAAGATTAAGGGAGTTTCTACTTTGCTGGGCTAAAAAATTGCAGTTTTTTATTGCCCCATCTGAAAGTTGCAAGCAACAAGAATGTTTACATAAAGTTCTAAGTTTCAATTCCAAAAGTTTGGACAAAAAAATCGTCTTTATTTGTTGTAAAAACAGTTTTGACAACGTCCTCCTGATTAACACCACTGTGCAGTCAGCTACACAGTGGTATTAACCAGCGTCGGAAACAATATTTTCTCAAGTTAATGGCGTCTACAAACTATACAAAAGACTACATAGAGTCTGTATCCTAGTCTATGTTATGGGGGAAGGTCATAACTTTTTTTTCGTAGTCGAAAGAGACCCGATTCACTCGTTGTTATAGATTATCTCCATAATGTTATAGAAATAATAATTAAAAGGGATAGTGCGAATTCGCACCAGCGTGCAGGCGTCGAATTCCAAAAACTGAGCCTAGACGAACACGGATCAAATTTTAAATCAAAATGTATAAAGAGAAAAAGTTTAGTAAAGAGGGTAAAGATCGCTCTTCACCAAGGAGAAATAAAAGAAATTTCAACGGCAACAGATTCACAAACGAAAACAAGACAGATCTTGCAAGTGCTTCTGCAGAGAAACTAAGCAGTCGCAAAAATACCGAAATCACAGTGAATCCAATCCGCGGGTGCCGCATCATTTACTTCATTTAAGTGTTTTTGGCTCTTAGCAATATATTGAAATATAAACAATATGAAAGGGATGTGAACTTCAATGTGAAAGGTGAACAAGGCTTGGGAAACTCGCTGTGGGATATGATTGTGGCATAACGGAAATAGATTCTTGCCCGAAAATTAACAATAACTCATTCGAACTCAATAGGCGAGTAGTGATGGCAATGCGGCTTCTCAGAGTTGATTTGCAAGAGATAAATTTATTTTGTGCTATGATTAGTAAAGGGATGAGTATAAATACGTATTACGCGTGGGTAGAAAATGTATAGAATTCGGCAAAAGCGGTTTTTCATATGCTGACGAAAAAGGCAGCTGCACAAGAGAAAGAAAAAAATGCGGAAGTAGGAAGTGATATCAGTATATCTGTCGATGAAACATAGAGCAAAAAAGGTTTTTCTTCGTTATTCGGAGTGGTAAGAGTGATTGCAAATAAGTGGAACAAGATGCTGGACATAATCGTGAAGTCAAGCTTTTGTAAATCGTGTAGTCATTGGAAACACAGGAAAGATACAGAAGAATAGGAAGAATGGCAGGAAAAATATGAAAAAGAATGTGCGTATAATCATTCGGGAAACGCGGATAAAATAGAAGTTGACGGTGTCATTGAGATGTACAAAAGATCAAACTATCAACTCGACATACGCTACAAATTTATATTGGAGACAGAGACATGAAAACCTTCAAGTTACTTCCAGCAGAAAATCCTTATGGAAATAAATTCATAGTAATGAAAAAGAGTGCGTAGGGCACGCAGTAAAGAGGATGAGATCGAGGCTCGGATCTGTGAAGAAAAAAACAAATGGGAATTGCAGGCAAAGGTGCAGGGAAACTTACTGACAAACAAATAAGAGATTTGAGTATATATTACGCTTTGGCTGTAAAGAGACATTTGGACTCAGTAATTGATATGCAAAATGCAATTTGGGGCACATTCTATCACAAATACTCGAAGGATGAAAATCCGAGGCATGAGCATTGTCCTCCCGGAGAACATTAAGGGGAGGTTCTAGTCAAAATCGACCAAAATTTTTTTTTTTTTATTGCTTTATTTTCATCCTTACGGTCTTAAAAATGTGTAGGCAAAAGGATATTTCCCTATCTAATTGATTTTACGAGTTATAGCGTATAGATGAGAGAGCGCGTCGGCCGAAAAACAGGTAGAAGCGTTTCTTCGTCAAACTTTAAACGCGTTTTTCTCGAAACACCTTTTTTTTGCGCGCGGGGCGTGATTCCGCTTCAACCACTACACCGATTTCGACGTTTGGCGGCTCTAATTAAAGCTTATTCAATTTAGGGGGCCTTCAGGAAGCGTTTTTTGTAAAAAAAAATTTTTTAGTACTGTTTTTTTTAACGTGAAAACAAATAAAACAAGGCAAAAAAGGTGTTTTTCCTAAAAAGGGTCCCCATTTTTTTTAAAAAGGGTTTTTTAAAAATCGGAAAATCATAAGGCCCCTCAAATTTCATCTACTTTAAGATTTTTTTTGGTTTTTTCGTTTCAGATCACTTGGCAGGGCTGTAGAGTGCCCCGCGCACACTGTCCACCGCCGCGCACGACAGCCGTCAGTGAGGGCTGGAGCTGCCATTTTGTATTATTTTGACTGGAAAAAATTTTGTAAACTTTTTAAAATATAGACAAATAAATGCCACAAAAGTTTTTTAAAAAAAATACGTATGTACTCTCAAAGAAACATCATGAAATTACGCACATTTTTGGGCCTCTGGACTAGAACCTTCCCTTAATGGTGCACGTGGAGACGCGCAGAAGCCAAGGGAAAGTTGTACGATTGCCACCACCTTGCTCCTCTTTCAAGCAAGGTCCAAGAAGTTCTACGGCCTATATACACAGATGTCGCATCTGATGTTCTGATAGGCAGGTGGTTATATGCAAAATAATAACGAGAGCTACAATAAAGCGATCTAGCAATTCAGCCCAAAGCATCAATTTTCCGGTTCAAAGATAATTGAAATCGCAGCTTTTCTGGCTGTCTGTCTCTTCAATGAAAACTTCACTCCTTTACTGAAAATAATGAAGGTCATGGAAGTTGAAATTGGCCTTCAGACTAAAAGCATGGCTGACGACAAGGACAATAAGCGTATTCTACAAGCCAACCAACGTCACTCAGAATCATTGAAAGAGGCAAGAATGGTTCGCAGGAATGACACAACAGCCGAGAAAGAGTTGTTTGGGGAATTATAAAGGTTGTTGTATGCCCCTGGAATTGCTGATTAACGGTAAGTTAAAAATTTTCAGATTTATTGATTCAATAACTAAACTTAAAACTTTAGAGCGGTTTTTCTCTAAATAGCATTTTTCGAATTGGCGGAGCTTATATCTCGGTAACGAATTGAGCAATCAATTTGAAATTTGACGTGTATACACAGACATACATGCTCCATAAAATAGACTACAACGAATCAAAAATGTTGTGTATTTTTTGTTTAACTTGAAAAAGGAAAGTGTTTTTTCGCCGAATATTTTGTATTTCATTTATAACTTCACTCCTTCGATATTAATGGGATTCTATAAGTGTCGATACTCTATTCTATGCATATACTCATATGTTTTAAAAATCTCATTGATTTGTATGTTTCAGAGCGCTTCAGACAAAGCTATATAATTCACACCATCGGGTAGCGTTTATTTTGCATACTCATATACAGAAGGCTGTAACTTCCACAATTTTTAATATTTACCACTAAAAATTTAGGTCTAATAGGTTGAAAGTTGAATAAATAAAATCTGTGAATAAAAAAAATTATCTGCGTAATACTTTTTGTAAAATAATCTCATAAAAATTTCCTCATTTTGAGGCTAACAAGGTAGAAAGCTTCCTTAAACTAATATGTCGCACTCAAGGGGGATATTGAAATATTAAATACCCAGAATAAAGTTTTATTCGAATCTACTAGGATCGTTTATTCGATTTTTTTAAATTTGAATCAACAAAGTTTCTATTCGTTTTAACTAGAAACTGAATAGAAATTTCCAAGAAATAATAAAATGCTATTTGAGACCGTTTGAGTAACCATGTTAAAGCTTCTCGCTCCGACCAGCACGTGGCGCAGAGGGTTGAGGTATTTCTCACATATCATTGCGCTCTGAAGGCGCATATATTGCGGGAACGAAAGTAGTTTTATTATTCTCAATGACTATATCTAAGAAGTCGGTCGTGTATTTTTATACCTACCTGGGATTAAAGATCCATGAAAATATCATTGAATAATAAAATAATTGAATATGGTGTAAATAGTATTATAAATATTATTTTTATTTCAACGTCATATTAGTTTAATATTTAAGATAAGAGTATGTCCGATTTTACTACATATGTTTTGAATTAGAATAAAATAGATTTGGATTTCAAAAAACCTTTTATTAATTGGAAACATAAAAAAATTTTGAACGAAATAAATATTTCATTAATCAAACATATAAAAATATCGTATTCGAAAAAAATAATTCCTTGAAGTTAAATAAACTTCTATTTGATCGTGAGATAACGAAAAACATTTATTTGATTTATTTAGATTCTAGTTGAAGCAACTAGATGTTTTTTTCTGGGTGAATAAACTTTATAACTAATTAAATAGGGAACTAGGGTTATTGATAATTATTTCTCATTTTTTTATTCAACTTATTCTCAATTAATATTCAATTAATTTTAATAAAGACGTAATTTTGGGGTTGACTTGATTTTCAGTAGAATTGAATGAAATAAATAAATGAAGAGAATTCAATAGTTTTCGGATTTGTGACTCAATCAAATCAAAGGTTGAATAAAAGATGCACTATAACAAATGCTGAGTAACATTTCCCGCTTCTCGCCTACAAGAATTTATCTTCATAGTCTTTGGATAGTTTTGGATAAGGATGAAATATAGCCAGAAAATTAGGTCGATAAACCATTTTTTGTGAACTTATATTACATAAATATTATATCATCGTCGGCGTCGAAGACAGCCAGTTGTACCGTGATTACGGTTCAATCATGCCAGCTCTTTCATTCTCATAATATGGTTTCGCAGTAATTCGGACCGTGATAAAGAGAGTGAGTAGAGCCTTCTGTGTCATTGTTGTGTTTTTTTCTCTACTCCTCCCCATCTCCGATGAATTCCTATCTCTCTTTCTGTGTCTTTCTTCCACGCTTTTATTTCACTTCTGTTCACCTTCCTACTTTTATATGTACGTTTGCGGGTGTGTATATCAATTCAACAACGACAACGGTTAAATTGCTTTTGCGTCTCCGGCGCGTCTAGTTTATGAGATGATAACTCGTTTCATATCGCAGCCCGTATATATATATATATATATATATATATATATATATATATATATATATATATATATATATATATATATATATATATATTGTATGTATAAGTATACTTGTAAAGTTGGTCGAACGTGTGTGAGCTGATTGATAGCTCTGATATCGTGGGTGTGCGTTTTCTTCATTCTTTTTATATTGAACGGACATGCGAATAACAACAGTACATATGTCAGCATAAAGAAACGCGAATAATTTTTCTCGCGCAGGTGTGAAAAAGGGGTGCGCTGCTTTCGAAACAAGAACAACCAAGAGACAGAAATTGGAAATGCGATTGACTCCTTTGTATTATAAAAAGAAAGTGACTCATTAGTCGTAAATTTTGCAACTTTTTTGCAATTTAACAGTTACTCTTAATTGTTTAACAGTTTCCATTCCTCGCTTTATCAAGAGAAAAAAGAATTGACTTAATTGTGTATATTTTTTGTTTCCACATTTAGAAACAATGCAAGGCATGTTTAGAATATTTAAAGGAAAATAGATAGTTCGGTTTTTAGTAATTTTTTAATGCTGAAAAAACAGCACGCATGCGTGCTGTAAAAAAGTTACGACAAGTACATTTTCGTAGGTCTTGAAAAAAATAATTGCATTTATTTGATTCAATCCAAAGTGTTCAAGTCTGCAAAAAGATCCGCATAAACGCAATCCTTTCAAAAATTATGAAGCTCTCAAAAAATTTCGAAACTCCCGAACAAAATTATCAAGCAAATTCGAATTGAGCAAAAAAACAACGATTCAATCCTCACAATAAATGAAGTTCAAACTTTACAAAAAGTTACTAAATAAATAGAAATCCACCTAAAAAGTTACTAAATAAATAGAGAGAGAGATAGAGCAATAGAGAGAATAGAGACATAAATAAATAGAGATAGATAAATAGAGATAAATAGAGAGCATGTATGACCAAGTATGTAATATTTTAGCTTTGTAATTTAGCTTTGTAATATTTTATGAAAGTTGCAAAAAATGTTGAAATACATTCCAATCATCTAGGTAACGTCTTATAATATGAGAAATTATCCCACAATTGTAAAGTATAGTATAGTATAATTTGATTCGTAACAATTTGATAAAAGTTTGCCATCGTATGTTGAGCGGATACCCATAGAGTACTTGTCCGGCCCGGAAATTTTTCGAATGGTTGAGGCTGAAAATATGCTGTACTTTCCTCGGTGAACTTAAAAAACAAATTCAAATCATGACATGAAGTCATCGTATCATTAGAAGTATCCCGTGCACATTCGAAGCTCTCTCCCGACTCGGAATGCGCTTTGTTCAAAATCACGAAATCAGATATTGCGTGCAGTGTTTTATTCCAGCATAAATTCGTTGATAACAATTAGTTACCAAATAAGATGAAGTGATACATCGATTGACAATGAGCCGCAATGCGTGCGAGAGAGATAGCTGTTTTAGTGGTTCCATAAGTTAAAAAAAACAGATATTCGCAAGATTTTGCCGAACCAATTGCGTGTCTTTCATTTTATAAGATGATTTCTAAAAAACAACTTTCTGCTGTGTCAATTTTCATTGAAATTACCTATTCCGATAAAAAAATTCGGACCGGACAAGTACTCTGTGCATATCCGCTCAACATACGATGGTAAGCTTTTGTCAAATTGTTACCAATCAAATTATACTATACTATATTTTACAATCGTGGGATAATTTCTCATATTATAAGATGATACCTAGACAATTGAATGTATTTCAACATTTTTTGGAAGTTTCATAAAATATTACAAAGCTCTACATACTTGGCCATATATGCTGTAGTAGATGTCTATTTATTTAATAACTTTTTGTAAAGTTTGAACTTCATTTATTGCGAGGATTGAATCGTTGTTTTTTTGCTCAATTCTAATTTACTTGATAATTTTGTTCGAGGGTTCCGAAATTTTTTGAGGGCTTCATAATTTTTGAAAGGATTGTATTTATTCGGATCTCTTTGCAGACGTGAACACTTCGGATTGAATCAAATAAATGCGATTATTTTTTTCGAGGCCTACGAAAATATACTTGTCGTAACTTTTTTACAGCACGCATGCGTGCTGTTTTTTTTCAGCGTTTATTTGTCTATTTCTTGTAAAGCATTAAAAGCCTTTCATTTAACTATATCTAAATAACGGTGCAAAGAACAGCATTTTTTTAGCCGCAAACATTTGAAAAAGTTATGGGCCAAGTACTTTTTGCGTCTTCACTCAACATACGATGTTAACGTTTTATCCAATTATTACCGACCAAACTGTATTTTAGAATCGTGGACCAATTCGTGTTATTATCGAAAGATAACGTAGTAGTTTCGTCAAAGCGGATTTCTATATAATCATTATAAATGAGGAGGTCATATTTAGGACACTATTATGTGATTACGGGCAAAATTTTAAATAAAAGGATTCACCCGTTCCAGATTCGATAGATCTCTTATATAAAATTGTATAGTTCTACATGCGTTTCTTATGGAACACATTAAAAAATGTTACATTTTTCAAGATATCTCTGCAACTTCTGTAAAAATTTTTGTTTATTTTTATTTATAACAAAAACCGTATGTCAAAGTTTGTGAAAAAAAAACTAGAATTTTGATGGTTTAGTTACGGGGTTATAGCGATAATAGGTATGTGCCATGTGTATTGAAGTGGTTATTTCTAAAACTCTAAACTTTATATTCGGCATTTTTCTCGATACTTTATATGTTTTTATATTCCTTCAAAATATAACAACTAATATTATCAGATTATGCCGCAAGTTATATCCCAGCTTCCATAGATTGACCGCAGAGCTAACATTAATTGAAATTTTGGAATGTATTTCAACATTTTTTGAAGATTTTATAAAACTTAAGAAATCTTCTCGTATTCGACCATACATACATGCTTCAAAAGACTTCAATATATTTAGTATCTTTTCGTCAAGTTTCAAATTGAGTTTTTGTGAAATTTAAATTGTCACCTTTTTGTGCAGATTGAATTTATTTGCTAATTTCTGGGAGATGGGAGTGGCTCTTATAAATTTCTGTGAAGAGGGAAGTGAATGATACAATTATTACTAGAATGTTATACGCTCTATGAAAATGTACTCGTCTTAATATTTTAATGCAAGGTCACCGTTTTTTTGGATGATTTATCTACTTTTTGCAAAGTAGCTATTTACATTATTTCGTTTAAACACTTCGTAATAAATTTCTACATAAGTTTTATAATCAGTAATCTGTAACGTCCAATTTATGAAACTTTTTCTGCAAATCTGGTGAGAGTTTTTTGGCTATTTGACATTTTTCATAGCGAAAATAAAAATTAATTGAAAACAATTTTTTTATGGCTTTTTTATGGACTTTTGCAGTTTTTCAGGTTTCAAAACTCTTCACTTTTCATAGCACCAAAAGATTAACGTTTTTCGAGCGAAAAGGGGTGGAAATTTTTTTTTTCCGATAAACTGATATGTCTTCTCTGAAACTGCGTTTGATTTTTATGAATCAGTTAATTCAAAAAAAAAAATACACATTTTTATTTGAAAAATGTGGCCATGTGGTTTTGGCCGATTTTTTCTATTTTAATGATTTTTTTATCAATTAAACTTGCATGAAATTGAATTTCTACGAAATATGTTAAGAATTTCTTTCTGATTGAAAAATGCAAAGATCCATCTAGTGTTAAGTATCTTTATCTCTGGAGGAATGATTGTAAGATCGAAAGAAATTGTGGGGTCATTAGTGACCCCACATGGTTCGAAGGTAAAAAAATAGGTCATGAGTTCTAGGGTTAATATTTAAGAACAAATATTGTTTCACAGCGAAAAAATTTTATATTTTCTAATACGTTTACTTAACACGTTGTTGATTTTATTATTATTGTATTCTAATATATTTTATCTATACAAAAAAATAGATAAAATAATTATAATAATAAAAGACCGTGTCAAATTACTGAATATGTTATATTTGATTTTAAATATCGATTCGAAATGGTTAAAGGATAAGTTTATTCCAGGATCGCTCTGGGTTCAATATTTATCAAACCTATAAAAAATCATCAAGAATATACATGCGTTATGAAAAAATCATCTGGTTTAAAATTCAAAAAAAACTTATTGAAGTAATCTTTTTAGTAATTTAATGCATATTCTTTTTATAAACAAAATTACGTTTGAAATTGAAAATTTTGACCGTTTCATACATTTGGTTTGCTCGATTCAAGGAGTTATCGATATATTTGAAGAAAAAGATCGGGTGATGTTTCGAAAGTTCGTCGTCGACGAACGTGTCAACATAAATTTTTTTCAAACATCGAGTAAAGTGCTGTCAATAACCATCAAAGAGGAATCAATGCAAAAATGCAAAAATCAATTGGCTGTGCGTTTGGCATGAAATGCCCCAGATGTATATATACAAAATTTACTGCCTATCCTCGTAGCTGATACTCGTAGTTGGTACGTTCGGAGTAGTCAAAATACACTGACAGTGCTGTCAACTATATAGGCCAAATATGACCCTTTCATAAAAACTTCAAGTTCAGGGATTGCGAAAAATCGATGCCGATTAACAAGCTACTAAAAGCCGTGAACGTCATCTAATAAATGAGATCTCCGTACTGCATACAGGTACGGCAGTGATTTTTTTTTTCAAAGAAAGAGAGAAAAAAGATAACTGCCAGCATTACATTCATCGAGACGGAACAATTTATGTAGAATACTAATTTGAAATTTAAAATATAGGGGTAGATCACGGTCCTAGCTGTATAGAGATCGCGGTAGCTGTCATCATGTCTTTGTTTTTTTCGAACTTTTTCGAAAAGGTACTTGTCTTGATTCCCTACCGCAAATCTAAATATACTCATTAATATTTTATTCAAAATGTCTATTTTACTTACATCTAATTTCATTTTAATTTGTACTGTAACTAGAAATTCAAGTTTCATTACTCATTTCGGGATCTGTGAAAGTACATGAAATGAGATTGTTCTTGATAACGATTTTCTTATTGAGGCCGAGTTGATCTACTCTATGCGTTGTATAAATTCTAACGTCGTTAATATAAATGAATATTTAACCAGTGCTGGTTAAATTATATTCTCGACGAACCTTCAAATAAGTGACATTATAAAAAAAGTTACGATATCTTTGTAAATGCATTTGACACCGTCAACACTGTTGACAGAAAATTTAATATGAAATGCGACTTAACAAAGTGTGAATTGAATGCATTGCTTTTCACATATCAAACGTTGAGTATTTTCAGTTTATTAAATTCTTGTTAAGTATAAAATACGACGCATCCTATCAGCACTTATCCGTAGAAGGTTGAACAATTTTGTGAAGCTGGCATAATTTTTTGTCTGCTTTTAAAGCTCTTCATTTACGAGAGTGTAGATCGCGATAAAATCTACACTGAAGCTCGTGGCAGTTTTGGTTGGTGTGAGCTACAAAAAAAAAATTTAAACAGTATTCTCTGAAGCGTGAAGCAAACCGAAAAATAAATGTGTGCTCACCGTTC
Source organism: Rhimphoctona megacephalus (assembly GCA_963989365.1). Lineage (NCBI taxonomy): Eukaryota > Metazoa > Arthropoda > Insecta > Hymenoptera > Ichneumonidae > Rhimphoctona > Rhimphoctona megacephalus. The sequence goes on along the minus strand of OZ022414.1, from coordinate 23,919,056 downwards.
GTGCTTATGGTCAATGCCCGCCAATTTATGAATGGAGCTAATGAAAATGTCCCTATCTCGCTTTACCTACACAGACCGGTATCTGTAACATAATTATGCATATGTATATAGAAAGCCTCGTTGATGCCATGCTGCTGAATCCCCAGAATCCTAAATTTCATTAATCGACGCATGCGGTTCAATGCTACGTTCTACAATTTATGGCGCATCAATTTGAGGGAAAGGGTTAGCAGTGCGCTAAGAGCAGAGAATGAAACGAGCCCAAAAAGCCGAGCATATCGAGGCTCTAACACACGTGAGTGAGTACTTTCGGCTTGGGGAGTCATAATGATGACGAGACAACAGAGACAGAGAGAAAGATGTAGAGATAGAGATAGACCGAGAGGGAGAGTTTGTGAGGAAACTCGTTTCACCATCGGTGTTTCGGATGAAGCGTCATATTCGTACCTTGATTTATCTCCAGATTATTTTTAACTTACGTAAATGTTCAATTCCCATGTTTCATTGTATTTGTAATAATAAAAATATGATGAAAGATTTTTGACAAAAAAAAATCATGAATACATAATATGCAGATTTTGGAAAATGTTCGACGAAATACCAAGGAAAAGTTTCCGGAAATTTCCATTCAACCTCTAACGCAAATATATAATAGCAAGTGGGTTTGAGATGAATCTTCTCGGGGGTTACTTCGTCAAGAAAAGAAATGCTTTGTCACTCATAAGTTCTACACTTTGAAACGTTTACTTGTATTCTATTGATAAATATACAGACACACGTTTATACGAAAGTACACCTTGTATCTTTAGCAAAGAGGGTTGGAAGTTCACTCGAGTAGTAAGCAAATTTTCATGGATGTTCTGAATTGACGCCCCTCTTCCGACTCATTGTTCTCTCGCACAATTATGTCGGTATTCGTAAGCTGATGTACGATGATGATGTTGAATTTTCTATAAGGCATCATTTTCAGCGTACAATGAAAATTATTCACCATAACGATGATATCAGTCATTTATTTAAAAGTGTACATACCTGTGATGTTTGGAAGAAATGTGATGAGTCTTATTACTCATGTTTATTTAGATTTACGGTGGCAAATAGAAACGAGTACATTTCCGTTCGAAAAAAATAAAACATGATAGCAACCGTGAATTTCTGTACAGCAAGGACCGTGATCTAACCACACCCGTTAGCGGTCGTGCTACGTACACTTTAAACATTGGTCGCGCGATGAGAGGTTTTTTCACATGTATAGTTTCAAGTGCTTAATTTAATAAATAGGAACTTGAAAACAATGACGCTGCAGCGATTGTGGCTATTAAACATTTTCATTTTCCAAAAACCATAAATACAACGAGAATTGATACTAAAAACCAAAAAAATAATTATTTAAAAAATTCAAATTTTTTTTTTAACTCTTCTATCATACAGAAGAATTAACTTGGTGAAGATAGAAAAAATTTCAAATGCTCATTCCATTTGAAATTTTCGAATAATCATCGTTTTAATATAAGTGTGAGAAAAAGTCTCATAGCGTGCCCGCTGACGGGTTAAAAACGTAAAAGTAAGATTGAAAATAGAATGTATCATTTTGAGGAACATCACGAGAGCAGATATTTTTTTAATTTCGTTTCTCTTATTATTAAAAGAAAAATGAATGTTGCAGTTATACGCATAGCGAAGATCTCATTTATTTAACATTATTCAGGGCTCCTAGCAGCTTGTTCATCATAACGACAGACAATTTGTTGCTCACTCTGAACTTAGCGTTTTTGCGAAATTATTTTATTTTGGCAGAAAGAATACTTCGAACAACGATCTCGTGCGTCAATTTAGTTGAGGCTGTAAAGAGGCCACCATCAAGATTCCCTAATTTAGTTACGGTCCTTATGTGGAAACCTGTCCTGGCCCTTGAAAAGGCAATCACACTTTTAAATAAGGAGCCTTGAAGGCAAATAAGTTGGGGCCCTTATTACTAACCCAGTCAGAACCCTATCAAGAATTAAACATTCAAAAAAATATTTATTTTTCAATCAGAATTTAATTTCAAATCATATTTGGTTATATTTAACTATTTCCATTACTTCTGACATTAATTTGCGTAGAAAAATGTTCGTACTTACGCAGGGATTTGATCCGACTTACCTACATACCTGTAAACCTAACCACATACGTACGCTACCATTATGCTATAGTCTCGTTAATAAAATTGATTAAAAAATGTAACATACCTAGTACTTCAGAATCTTCTAACAAATAATTCAGAATCTCCTATATCGCAAAGTAAAATAGTTTAAAAAACATGTTAATAAAAACAATGAAATGACGTAAATTCAATATAAGTTATATTATATACTATCAAATAATTCATTAAAATTACCATTATAAAGAAAAAATATTCAAATTCTTAATATACCCGATGAAATACATGCGTTCATGTAAATTTTTCAATTTTCGAAATCAATAAGGCTCCGATTTTTTGCCTTATCGGGACCCGGCTTAGTTTTGATATAATATTTATCATCATTTGGATAGGGGCTACCGTACTGAAGCCCGACTAGGTCCTCAATTCGCTGCCTTGAGAGTGCCATGTTTTAGATCATCAAGGCTCCGATACTTTCGCCTTATCGGAACCTAACGTGGTTTTGTCATAATATGACAATTCCTTGGAAATGGGGGCTGCCCTAGTGGAGTCCAACTAAGTCCTCAATGGGTTGCCTTAAAAGTGTCATGTTTTAAATAATCCTGGCGCTCCTGGCATTGCCCTGTCGGGGCCTAGCCTGGCAGCGTTGTCGCAATGTCTGATAGGGTATCCATGTCCAAACCTTCCAAGGCCCCGATTTACGTTAGGCTACCCTGACAATTTGACGCACGAGATGCACAAATGAGGCGGCCAACACCGTAAAGTTTCAACGTTATTTTTTGCGAGGATTAAATTGTCAGTTTTGTGCTGGATTCAAATTCATTTGATAATATTGCTGAGGCGTTTCAAAATTTTTTGAGGGTTTGATCATTTTTGGGGGGCTTGCCTTTATTTCGAAACTTTTTTAAGGTTTGTATACTTTTGGGTTGATTAAATGAATGAGGTTATTTTTTTTGCGACCTACGAAAATTTAATTGTCTCAACTTTCTTACAGCATGCGGCGCGCTATTTTTTTCGGTAATTATATTTCTATCAAATACCACCAATATACTATAAATACGATTTGCATATTAAATATGATAAAGAAAATTCATATGACGAAGGTGATGATGACGTGTCAAAAAAAGTCGTACATCAAGCAATTACGCTGCGAGCTTTGCACATTTAAGTTGCTAATTCGTTGGACGCAGCATGGTGATGAGAGAAACTCGTCACGAGATTCGTCTGACTCATAACCGACCAAGACTACTGCAATGCCACAAGGAAACGCCGTTCGAGTTTAACGTCACTGCCGTTTTCAAATAATTCGGAGTCCCAGAGGTCGGTGCACTACCCCAAGACGAAACCTCCAATTTTCACTTCTACGAAACTTCCAAGATCTTGGTGAGACAGAGAGACAGAAAGAGATGGAAAGCGCGAGAGAGAGAGAGAGAGAGAGAAAGAGGGAGAGAGAGAAGGTTCAAGTATAGAAGGAAGAAGAGCGTGTAGTGCCACTGCTGTGAGAGTCTTAATGAGGACCATTCATGCGACTATTATCGCAAAGACTACGTAATCGTCTACGGCCTCTCTCACTTAATAATTGCACTTCGTATTACTCGTAACTCGTGCTTTCCCTGCTCAGCGAGAGAGCCCTTAATGGTTATTTCGACCGGCTGTGTCTCTCGGTACGATCCTTTATAATATATGTATAGGTCATTTCACTTCAACGAAAAATGTTCTCAACAGGTAGATTAGCGATCTCGAGGTTAGCTTAGAAATTATATTCTTTTGAGTTTGTTCATAGCACGAGAGTGTTAATTATTTTTATCCGCAAACTTTGTATTTATATTGCATAAATGAAATCTCGTAAAAACTCAAATTCAAAATTGAAATTATTATTCAAAATTGATCTGAAAAACTAGACCATTTATCATTCTGACCATTAGCATAATCTAAGTATGTATTAAAATTCAATTATTTTATATAAAAATGATTTCAACTTTAGGTGAATCACCATTATGAAGCCCCCTGATAGAATTCTTATCATTTCAATGTATCATTTCATTTAATCTTGTGTATCTTTAAAAGTGTTTCACGTCAACCCTTTTTTAATTACTGTAGGATTTTACGCTGCAAGAAAAATAGCATGGTGCCTTGTAAAGATATCTGTTTTCCAAATCGGTAGTTCATGCATAATCCCTCTCTGTTGTCCCCTTCCATCGTATATCCTATTTTCTCGTGTCTGTACAGCCGAGGAAAACAAATCTCTGTCTTGCCGGTATAATGGATGAAACGACGGTGTACTCTTGCCTGAAACTTCTCTCCTTTAGTGGATGTGTGTACACGTATACAGAGAGGAAGACTAGATCCGAGGGTCCATGTGTCGAGCCGAACGACCCATCGCTCTACCCATGCCTGTGAGACTGGAGCCTTTTACTTCGTAATTAATTAATCCGCATCTCGTTATTGTACCATGTTGGAAAGGAAGAGAAAACGGAAGGAGGGCAGAGCTATATTTTGCTGTAGTATTCTTGATAAACTAGACTCACCCAATATGGCGATCACCTCATTATTAACCACGTTGTCCCTGTTGTTGATCATCTTAACACGTTGAATGTATTCGCATTTTTTTACATTTATGTTTTAACCATATTTATTTAGTATTCCTCGACTCACCTGCAACAAAATAAAAAATGGACAAAGGTGAATTTTTTAAATATGTAATAAATATGTAATAAAAATGGAAACATATTTTTGTTTCAAATCGATAATAACACTTGTTCATTTTAAAAGGACATTAACACTCTCAAACTGTAAAAAAAAAATTAATGTTTCCTACTTATCAGTTCGTATATTTTATGAATCGCGGTGAATGGACTTGAAGTTATTGTAACTGTGGGAAATTTTAAATTCGGAAAATTGTCTACATCAAGGCAGAGTCGAAATGTCATTTTGTCGAAAGCATTAAAGCAATCCGAAAGGTCGGTCCATGTTATACTATAAAAGGAACCCTTATACTATACTGACAGCAAAAGTTCAACAAAAAACATGTCCAATATTTTTCTTCGCATCATCTGTACCGAAGTTACGTGAAGTTTCCTCGAAATATATTTTTACAAAATTAGGATATGGGTTTGACAATTCAAATAAAAGTTGATGTGAGAATGTGATTGATGAGATGAGAGAGGAATTTCGTCGAAAAAGCACAAATTTTGATGAGGGAGCGTGACGAAATGAGTTTGATAAGGGTATGTTCGAGAAAAAGGAGATGATGAGGGTAAAAAAGTTTCTCGGAGATTTCACTGTACAGGAGTTTGACAATCACTGCCGAATCATAAAAAAACCGACCTGGGTATTACTGGGAAATCAAAACAGCATGATTGACTATGTATAAATAAGCGTACAGAATTTATTTCAAAATGAATCCATTCTGCGCTTAAATTACTTTGACTTTATATTTGAACTATGTGTCAGTCCTATTAGCGCTGATTTTATTATCATTCGTATCACATCTTGTCCAAGATCAAATGAAGATATCGCAGCTGTAAGAAAATTAGTCGACGTTATGAGTTGCGGCCCTAAATTGTTCATCGTATAGTGAAACATATAATCACGGAAAATATGAGCAAAAACCCAATTCAATATGCCTGACAGTATGGAACCATAATTCAAAGTAGAATACTACCAGCCTTAAGGAGGCTTGGATTAAACTCTATGAAACAGTAGAAGCAAATATGTGCGTTTTGAACAGTTGGTTACGAATGTGACGGAGGTATGTCAGGATTTATACCATCCACTTTCCAATGGTACAGTTCTGAATGGTACCCGGCACACAAAGTGTGTGGCGTTATAGGACTCCTATATTCTCTACTATAACCCTCTTGTTCTATCTAGTTGAATCATCGACGCGTCGCTCTATGCGTGGAATTCACTCACGCTCTGTAGCCGGACTCTGTTAGATCCCAGCAATCTCTGTTCCCGACGGCGGGATTTTGACGGATGGCCGCGTTCGAACAAAAGTGATCCTGCCGTATTCAGCGACTAACTACTGTATGCTGCAATCCACCGCCAGCGGACTGACTGAAGAGAATTCTCGCGGTGATACACATACTATGTAATATACATATAAAATATATGTATGTGTGTGTGTTTGTGTATGTGTGTATTGATAATAATATAGATATGTAGCAGACAGTGAGGAGGCATACATACATAGGTCCTAGGTGGAGAAATTGCGGTGAGGTATGAGAGATGCAGGAAGGGTGTATGTGAACGGATGAGCGGATCGTCTAGGAACGAGATGGTCCAGCTGTTCTGTGGATGAGCATGTTGGAGATCGGAGGGGATGTCCAATGACTAGTGATGGTATTTCTGCCACTACTGGAGGACAAATGGACGAAGCCCAAACCGTATTTCTGAATGCATGTTCTGTCCCTCTACACTGATACGTTTTCTGTATATAAGCGGATACGTATAGATCCATGCGTATTCATAATACTTATCCAAAGTACAAGAGAATCCTGCTATGATCTGTCAGAGCTGCAGGTATCAGTGTAGAGAAGGCAGGTATTTCTACTCGCTTGAGTACCTACCACATTTGTCGATCACCCTGCCACCCTTCTCTGTGTCTTTCAACTTTGTACCTGCTATATATATATACTATACACTACTTCAAATGGGATGCAATTCTACGAAAGACTCGATCGAGATGTGGGGCCAGAGTACACGGTGAAGGCTGCATGGATAGAATGGCTCTCAGCGAAACTGGTGCAATACTGGCACTGTTGCTTTGATAGCCACGGGGGAAGTAGATTGGTGGCGTGACTGTACCACCAGGCAGTCACCAGATATATATATAGGAGTTCATTACTGTGTAGCAGCAAGCCGACGAAGAGGGAAGGGATTTACACTCTAACATAAAAAGGGTACATAGGCACAGGCTTGAAAGAGACTACCAGTTGGGCAGAGACAGAGAACTGAAAGGGTTAGCGAATGCTTCAGGAATAAAAGTATGGAGGACTGTTTGCTGGAAACACTAGCAAGAACCCTGGATCACCCCGATTGCAGCCACGGAGCTTTCTCACTCACGCATTTCACAGCTATGTTACATCCCCACTTTCAGTCAATGGCTGTTTTCAGTAACACCGAGAGGGTTGCCAGCTAAAAGAGGGTTTGACCGAGCAGTATAGTGGTTCTCGTGTGTACTCGTGGTGAAAGAGCTGAGAGTTACCGTTAACACGGAATGTTAGTCACGAAGCCCGTTGTTTCACATACAACATTCATCCTAGAATGATCATCAGTTTGTGAAAAAATCCGTACGACAGTTCTTGTCGAAATAAAACTGAAAAAAAAGTTTATTCCTCACGTGGATTTTCTTTTCTGGCTTCTGAGTATCTTATCATTAAATTAAAAATCCATCAAACTACTAATGCTGCGGAAAGTCCAAAAAAAATGTGCGAGTATGTAGTATGCCAAAAAAGAAGCACGCGAATTATAGTGAGCACGCAGATCTACATGACCCATGCCGCGACATGGCGTGATGTTCCTTTGGGCGTTATCATCTCTGAATAAACATGACATTATTAAGCGTACTGCTGCCCGGCAAACACTTGCAAATTAACATACAAATTGAGCGGCGAGAGATCGTTCAGACTGAGACATCGTTGTATCTACGTTGTGTTCACGACTCTGTTCTCTATTCTGCTATGTTCACAGCAGTGTTTACCCTTGCGCATCGTTTGTGAAGGATCGGTTACAGATGGCGAAATGTGGACGGTATTTGTCATTTATTTTCACGTGTTAAGGGAGTTCTGCTTGAATTTCAAAAAGATGACAGGTTTTTGAAATTTTAATAGCACTTTCAAAAACATATTCCGCGTGTATTTGCAAAATTTAAATAAGATTGACCACCTACTTTCTGAGATAAAAAATCGTAAATTTACCTCCAAATTACACAGAGCCTTATGGCACGTACGGTTTTGACGTGAGAAATGATTTAATATTATGTAGTTAAAAAAGTGGTGGCTCATTGAAAATTGGATCAAATACAGACTTATATATTACAATGACATAGAGAAAAATGGACCTGATTTACCACGCATGTAATGAGATATAACGGATTAACTTATGAAAATTTGTCGAATTCCTTGGGATATGGCCACAAAAGCCTTTGGAGCGGCAACTTCGCAGAGCACAAAAGAGAGACAGAAAGAAGAAAGAGAGAGAGGAAGATAGAAAAATCAGGTTGGCAGCAGTGTGGCGAGCTTGTGTATAAGCATAGGGACCCTCGGCGCCCCACGCATCCTTCAAAGTACGAGCAGAACTTCCTTAAGGCGACTTCTCACTTTACAATTTTCAAAAAATCGATTTTTTTAATTACATTTTTCGAAAGTATACATATCCAAAAGTATCATACTAGAATTTTATGAAGATCAGAGGAGTCTAACTGTGTTTTTGTGTAACCTTTACTTTACTACCTGACCACGTTCATCTGCTCCGCTTGGAGGGTAAACGCGTTTTTCTCGAAACAACGTTTTTCGACGGCTTGTTGATAAAATCTCCGAAACTACTGAACTGATCCTTATGAAATTTTAACAACTTATTCTTTACAACTATAGCTATAGCGCATATCAAGGATTTTTTAAAATTTTTATGTTTATTTTTTTTTGCCAAAAACGGTGCAAAAATACGTTTTTTTTTGTTTTTTTCGAAAAATGTCCGCCATTTTGTTATTTTTACATATATTAAAAATTGTATGATATGCGCTATAACCATTAACAGACTGAATCTAAAACCGTTTGACTTTTTTGTTTCAGATGATCCATCTCCGAGATTTCATCAACAGTGCAGACCTACAATTTTTTTAGGACATTTTTTTAACTACCATTTTCGCGTATAAATAGTGACTTAAAAAAATGAAAATTTTTTTTTTATGTATTTCGAAAGTGTACTTATTAAGTGTAATAACTTTTATATCAATATCTATAATATAAACCTATCAAAAAAATTCATGAAAATAGCCTTTTTTTAGCGTCTTCGTTTGTGACATATTTCGCTTTGAGTTGATAGAGTAATGGATCTTTTCCTATCGAGGACAAGCAGTTCATTTGCAGGGAATATTTTTTCTTGTATGCTTTATGGGGTGACTCTGTAAGTACCAACATGCTGCATAAATTTTTCACTCCAGCAAAGAAAAAGCTTATGTAGGATTTGCTCCTATTGTCGAATTCTCTGATATTAAAGTGCGTCCATTTTCATCGGTTCATTTCCCTGAGCGTGGCGGCGAAAACTACGTTATGCGTTCATTCGTTTGTTCCTCTAGAGTACAAACAGCACCGCCGGTAGCAAACAGCGTAGAAAGTACATTTGGCGATTCCACATCGTGCTATCACCGGGGGCAGAGCTCTGTGGACCTCATCGCGCCGCTGCATACAAATGATGAATTACGAATATCGAGCCCCAACCTCTTTCTCGTCGACACGATGAAAGCCAGTCGCGACAGGCCTACAAACGCCATCTTCTCTCGATTTGCAAGCTCATTCGGGCCCTCCCACGGGTTAAACCCATCCTCTTCTGTCAACTCCATCACGCACCGAAGTTCGTACTGTTGTACAAGCTTGCTGGTTTTTCGTGAGGGGATATAGGATATTCACAGGCAACGAGGTATGACACGGCATAGGTCACCGAGGTGGAAAATTATTCATCTCACGCCGACGGAAAAAGCGATCCAACGGCAAATTTAGGAATGAGATGTACCGACCTGCCCCATATGTACAGACTAGTACTCTATACAGACGGCACTACCCGTAATATACAACTCTCTCTCTCTCTCTCTCTCTCTTTCTCTCTCTCTCTCTCTCTCTCTCTCTCTCTCTCTCTCTCTCTCTCTCACACACACACTCACTTTTCCTCTCTGTTGCTCTTTTATTGCTACCTCTTTCGCCCTCTGGTATTATGAGAAGCTGTAGATTCGAACGAAACTGTATTCCACAAGACCATTCTGGTTTCGACGATGTTTAATTGACTGTAGCACTTTTCCACTGAGACACAAGACCGAGAGACGTGGATATGAACAAAGCTTTCCATCTAATGATTTGTTTCTGCTAGGAAAGATTTGATCTACAAAAAGTTAATAAATTATTAACAAAAGTTAATAATTTATTAGAAATATTACAGTACAAAATTTAAGATTTCTGCTTCCCTTATGATGAAGTATAATAATTGTATGATTAAGTTAGTTTTAATAGAAATGATGCTTTAATGCAGGAGTTTCGATAATTGGACGTCTGTGATGTAAGGAAACTGTTCCGATCAGGCTGTTTTATAGTCTGTCTTAATTAGCCACGAACTGTGAATCTCTTTCAGTCTTCATTCCCGTTCAACGACTTAACCCAGTCATTATATAATTAATTTGAGGCTGCCAGAATCACACTTGGCAAGTCTTGAGAATTTATGGTCTCGAAACGTGGGCATGACATTCGAGTTGGTTATGACGTAAAAGAAAGGTAAGTGGCTAACATCAGTGGTTCACTGCGATAAAATTGCATGAGATCTCAACCACAAGCTCATTTTATCTTTCTATTCACCTCTCTCTCTCTCTCTCTCTCTCTCTCTCTCTCTCTCACGCACACACACGAATAGACTGGCCCCGAGGGAAGGTGACCATGGCGCTTTATTCATGGAAAATGTATGAAGGTTGTGGAGGACCCAGACCACAGACGCGAGGGAATCGCGAACACATCTCGTAGCTAGCTAACAAACTAGAATACCGCCCTCGTTCCCTTATACACACTCCTCGCTCACCAGGCAAATGCTTGCTAATGAGGGGGATGAGAGCCCCTTGAAATATTCAGTGAGTCACGTTTATTTGAGATTTAGGTTTCTGCGCCTAATGGACGTAGACGCCTGGAGCACTCGCGGCCTCATACCCTGTCACCTTCCTCGGACTTTCCCCTTTCTCGTTCGGGTACGTCCCCGACAACGGACCTTTTGTAACTAAACTATTTTCCCTGGCCTAAGCGACTGTCGGTATAATTTTAATTTCGTCCTTTTCCCCACATATTTCACATTCGTTAACCATGATAACTCTTGCAATTATTATTGAAGCAGTCATTTTAAAACGATATTAAAATTTATACAAAACTTTTCTAATCAATGAGTATGACGAAGAGTACAGTTAGTTAAATTTTGCAAAAATAAAAAAACGATAACGCTTTGTGCCGGAGATGTTTTTTATCCCTCGTCGCTTCGTTCATCACTTCGATATATATATATATATATATATATATATATATATATATATATGTCGAAGCGTTAATTAAAGTACGACTGTTAAAGCTGAAGATCTGTGAAAGATGAAGAGGCAGGAGAGTTCCTTCTCCTTAGGTCGTAATAAAACTCAATCTCTGTAAGAGTAAGATAGAATCGACAGTCAAAAAGCTCTTCCTATGTGTATGGTGAGAAGAGATTTCTCTAAATAGAGATTGTTCCGGAGAGTAGAGTGAGGAAGGGTGCAAGAGAAAGAGAAAGATCGAGAAGCGACGGCCAGCGATGACGACCGAAATGTAAGAGATTTTTTTTTCAGAGATCGGGAGATAAGAGAGTTTTTATGGCAGGGCTTGGAAATAAAACTAGCTTGTCTTGTTACCTTAAAATCATTTCACACTTTCACAACAATCATTCAAGGATAGCTTGATATTTTTTCTTTGCTAAATAGAAACTGGTTTTTTTTAAATATCATTTAAATCTAGCGACAATCGTTTGCCAAATATTAGTCACCGGATACGTCATTCTATATTTCGTTACATCCGCGTAAGTCTCTTCGTCTCATTAAGCACATTAGATTATTTTCCATTGAAGAGGCTCCCCTCGGCCAAAGAGAAAATGAGACTTCTCGGAGTACAGTGATTTTGCGAGACGCAATCCCTTTGCGATCAACCCTAGCGAATTGCGCACCCCTCCCTGTCAGTATTCTATGTTAATCAGTCTCATCTGGATGCAGATTGAAGAGGAATATCGAAAAGACTATTCAAGACTTGGTATAGGACTCTGACTACGACAGATGAAAACTCTATCGATTCATTCGTCGCATTATCTTCTTATCGTTTTTCTTCTCGTCGCTTTGCTTGCTTCTAGCACACATTCACTAGCACCTCTTCAACCCTCTAGCGATTAAATTTTCTGACACACCCACGTACCACTCTCCATCTCCCAATTCCTTTCTCTCTCGTTTTTCCATCCTGAAGAACTCTTTCGAATGACTGTCGTTCTTTTGTAAAATCAATTTCGTCAAAAAAATTTGGTATACGCGGGGCTTTTCATCGTTTTTTTCACTCCAGCATGAATAAGAAAGAAAGACCCTCTCATATACTTTGGATTCTTTGCATGCATCTTTTTCTCTCTCTCTTTCTCCTCTATCAGAGCAGAAGCCCGTGAGAATTCTCTTGAATGCAAAGTGGTAAGCATCTATATCGTTCATCGCGTGCGCGTTCAAGAACAAGGCAAGGTGAACAAAGACGGTCATAGACGAAGGGAGGGAGAGAGAGAGAGAGAGAGAGAGAGAGAGAGAGAGAGAGAGAGAGAGAGAGAGAGAGAGAGAGAGAAACACGTGGCAAGCGACAAGGTGAAAAAAGAGGAGCAAGAAAGAACCAACGACTAGTAGTCGTTGACTCTCGTTAAGGGGCTGAGGTTAGGGCGAGCTGAGTGGCATGCAGATCAGGAATTTTCACTAAACTCCCTCGTATGTACTACCCCATCATTATATTTGAAGCGCACGGTTTTGCTGACTTTTTTCTCATCTTTCTTCTACTTGCACGTCACATTTTTTTCATACCTTTATACATATATATACTGATATACAAATCATCATTTCTTTATAAGAGACAATTATTTGCAATCCCCGACGCCTATATATTTGGTCAAATATATGGTGAATGGGGGAAACGTAAGTTCTATTCATTTCCTGTGGTTATATCATGTTTTTCCCATATAACATAGAAATATAAAATAAAAATAGTGATGGAAGACGAATGATGAATTCGTGTATTAAAATTCACAATAGCGAATATATTCGATATATATATATATAATAGCGAATCGTGTATTAAAAATCGAAATAGCGAAAATAGCGAATAGCGAAAATAGCGAATAGCGAAAAGCAAGTACATGTTCAAAACTCTGCTAGCTGATACTTTCATCTTCGTTTTAAATTGTCATCTGAATATTAGAAAAGCTTGACGAACAGCTTCCTAACTTTTTATCGATTTCATACTACTTTGTAGGTAAGTCTGATACTTTCTCAAAAGTAAAAATGAAGACTGGCACGTATTATTCTAGGAGTGAATACGTCAAATATAAATTATTTCTAACTTCACCCATACTAGATTTTTCAAATCAACGATGATGATTGTGGCAAAATTGCATGTAGTACATAGTTTTATAAAGATACTCGTAAACGAGATTATTTAACGAGATGATTTGGTCAAAGAATCTTCAAGTGTGCATCAACGTCAATAATGACACTATCCGGAATGCGAACCATGACGTCACGTGCGTTTAAGCTCGTAATTGTGAATCTAGTATCATTTGACTTAAAAAAAATATATTCAAAAGGAAACAATAAGATTAGTTATTTAATTAGATAATTTTCGACACTGTGCTAGAAAAAGTCCTGCGAAATACACAATTGCTTTACTTTATTATTTTATTAGTTATTTAATTAGATAATTTTCGACACTGTGCTAGAAAAAATCCTGCGAAATACACAATCGTTTTGCTTTTTAATTACAATATTTAACCTCGTTCATTCCTTCAAGTTGAATTTGGACTATTTCATTGATGAAAAATTGCAAAAGTTCTTATAATATTACTTACTTTACAATATTTGAGACCTTTTAGCGATTATTACGAAGATTACTTTGGACAAGAAAAAAAAATCTGGATGCTTCCGAAATGTGTTACGTATACCGGTGGGAGTTAACAACTCTCGGCAGCGAATCGTAGCCGATTGGAAAGCCTTTTAAATAGATTGTAAATTTGTTTTCCTCTTGGGATTGTGATATATAGATACCACTCATACATATATAGATATATTTATATATATTCGACCCGAGTTGTGCCTGTGTGTGCGGACAGCAGTGCACATTGTGCAATCCACAGAGGGGCAATGAAGCTCGAATGTGAGATGGTGGTAGTGAGGGAGTGAGAATGGCGTCGATAAAGGTCGATCTCCCTCGTATTCGAAGGCTGGTGAGAAAACTCGGGTGATTAATGACCGTACAGTCGAAGGGTAAGTCTCTCGCCACGTTCGCATCTCTGGGCAAACGCTTTCGAGACACACTTTGGTACCGGTGAAATGTTTCAACGTGTAGACTTTTGCCGTTTCGGCAATTCCCCATGTGGAAAGAGAAATGTCTCTCACATTTGCTTTCCTTTCCCGTTCTATCGTTTCATTTGTAAAAATTAAATCCATAGGTTTCTGCTGTTTTTTAGGTTATTCATTATAAGTTACATAAAAAACTGAAAACTCCTAATTTCTACATTTTCACCTTGTTTTTATATACGTGATTCGATTTTTATCTATAATAGATTTTTATTAATCAATGCATCAACTTTAACGGAAAATAGTTGGTAAAGAAATAACGGTTATTTTCACCATGGAAAAAGGGGTCGAAAGAATTTTTAAATATTGATCTAGTTCTCCCGAGATTTAATATTATCGAGTCGATCGATCTATTCATCATAGTCGAGTGAAGCAACACATCGTTGAGGGCAATATATTGAAGATATCGATGCGTGCAATAATGCATGTGTCACATCCATCATGTATACTCGCCTAGTACGTGGCAGGGTAAATATAGTACTTCTATATCTATACATACACTGTGAACTGAAAACCTGGTTCCTTTCTCTCTTTTTTCCTTTCTTCTTCTCGAAACCCCGTATTCTTCCGACTTTACGAGTAGATGAGGATAGAAAATTTCTAAGTGGTAAAACTTGACTTTGGCCAGGTTGAGATCATTCAAGCGGTAAACTGAGATTAATCGATGCACCCTCGCTCTCGCTTGATAAGTAAAACATATAAGTACAATAAAAAAAACGTAATAATAAAGAATTCAATAAAGAATTCCATTTAGTTTTTAAAAATTATCGTAAAGAACAGTGGATAGGATGTAGAAAGAACCGAACGTTTATGTTCAATATAGTGCAAAAAATATGACGAGAGTTTTGGATCCACGATGCTTGTGAACTATTTAATACTTTGTTTGTTGTAATGAATAATGATTTTAAAAAAGTTCATGGCAGACCAACTACTGTTCTTCCTAATTTCCTCGAATGTTCTCAGTCAATAAACAACGAATATTTTTGAGGACAATGCGGTGGTGCACAACAGAGAAAAAGAGTAAGAGTAATTCTTACTCTTGCTCATGCATCAACTTTTGTATTCTTATCCAATCACTTAGAGCCACATTATTTGTTTTTTTTTTGTTAAATCCCAAGGGAGAACGCTCTAATAGTATAACAGCTTTGATACATATACATATACATATATATATCTAAATGTATATCTGTCGGTACAGCAACATTGCCTGATAGACATTGTAACATTGCCTTTACATCATCGAGCTATCCATCTTGCTATGGTTCGACGGTCCCGACAGCGGCTAAAAGCCCCATGTGGTGCTATATTTGCACACTATGGCATATACAATACCAACGTTTTACTACTCAAAGCATTGCGCACACCAAAAACGTTATCTTGGCCAGATAGAATGAATACTATTTGAATTTAAAAAACCTCTTTTGAAACCCTGTTATCTACAAACTAGTTATACCTGATCTTGTAATTATATATTTCATTTCATTCTTTCTTTTTTCATTAGTGCGTAAACCGTTTTCGGATTTTTACGAGCCTAAACGCTCCTTTCCTCGATCTTTTCTAATATATTACTGTATCACATTAGCGTGAGGGCTCTGGGAAACTCTGGAAAACCGAGCCAATATAGGTGGCTATATTTGCACTGAGTTTGACTTGGTTGACACTGTCAGAAACTCCGAAAAACTACCCCCCATTCAGCCTTCGATGCGCAAGCAGATCTACCATCTAAATACTCATGTCCGCCGAAGTAGCTTTACTTGGGAGGCTGCCCGCCAAAGCCGCACACAGATCGCATACCGATCACTGTCCATGATCAAACGTTCCTTCATTTCGATCATAACAGATAGGAAGAAACGACCAATCGAAAAAACGACTGTTTTAAACCAATAACATATTTTTTTCATTAAGATCCATGAGGAGGATAGAAAAATATCAATTTGGCAGCTTATACTTGAAATATGACATTTTATAAAATGAATATTTTATTGTTCTTTAAAAATCATTCATACTACCAAGAATTATAATTAAAAATAAATACCGATGTATTTCCAGATGACGATGGATGCTTCATGAAATACCACTATCACATTTTTTCGAAATATCTTATTGAAAATTTCTAGCTGAAATGTTGCCCAAAAGAACATGAAATATTTTTTTTTAAAGAATCAACTTAAGGTATTCCTTTTACGAACTCGAATATTTCACAATTGACAGATTGTATTTTGCGCCTCTTCCTCAAGATCAAAATGTAGTACCTCCACTCACTGCTAGAATAACCACGAGTTTTTTTTAAAGTATATAGACTTTTTTGTTTCCTTGGCCTGCTGTGGTCCCACTCTCACCGCCGCGATATTCATTCTTCTTCTCGTGCTAGAAGACCACGGTTGTCTGCGTGTTATAGCACAGGATAAGTTCAGAAAATTTAAGAGAAAAATGGGAAAGAAACGTCATAGAGAGCGTGCTGAAGAATCAAGAAAATATGAGGAACAATTGGAGAAAAGAATTCGACGATTGGAACGTTCTCAAAAAGTCAAGAGGCGGCGACGTAAGTAAAAGAATTTTCGGTTAGGAGAAAAAGGGAGCTCCATGGCAACGAGTCTGTGATTTCCGTATAAAGGCTAATACAGGCTCTAACCTGTCACGCTTTAAAACATACGGTTTATAAATAAATAAAATAAACATGCAACTCAAGAAGGTCTAACCTGACTGAGAAATGGCGTAGCCTGTGCATTGTGAATGGATAAAAAAGCGTCGTTCGAGTAGGACTAACCGAAAGACGACAAGCAGCTGTTATGAGACTATCTCAATTTATACAGCTGATCTGAGATTATCTCATATTTTAACAGGGCATCGTCGGGATTTTGATTCTGAATCGACATATGACAGTGATGAAAGTCACAGCGGAGACCGGCGAGGGGAAAAAATTCGTGATCATGAGCCGAATTTAAATAGTCCTCAATTAGCAGAATTGGATATTTCTCACGATGCGTCAGTACCAGGATCCGACACGCCTCGATCAGAAATTTTAGAGGTACAGGAAATTGCAGGTGACAAACAAGAAAAGTTGCCCGAAACGACTAACCCTGAGGAAGAAAATTTAGATCCTCGTATTGTCGATATTTTGGGGAAGAGAATTAAAGAAGATCGAAAATTCGCTTCTAAGATTCCAAACGAATTAATGGTTCGATGGGAGGAAATTTTAAAAAAAGGATTACCGACAGAGGAGCGAGAGAACCTCGTTCAAAAATATCCGCTCCCGGAGAATGCTATTTTCATCGATCCTCCAAATATTAACCCTGAAATTAAGATAACTCTTGGTGAAAATTCAACAAAAAGAGACGAAAGAATTGTTACAAAGCAAAAAAAGATTGCAGCTACTCTATCAATAATTGGGTGCGTTTTTCGCGAGTTTGTTAATGGCAAAAAAGACGAATTGAATGTTCTCGAAAAACTCAGTGATGCAAGTCGCATTCTCGCAGATTTGCAGCGAGATGAATCTCTGATACGTCGAAGTTTAATATTGGCAAATATAAACACTTCATTCAAGGATGTACTTAATGCATCAGAACCGGATGAATGGTTGTTCGGAAAACAAATCGAAGACAGAGTAAAAGCGGCAAAAGTCTTAGAGAGTACGTCGAAAGATTTTAAGATCGGCCGAAAACCGTTGATTTCAAAGAATTCAAAAAACTTTCGGATCCCGCCCCGTCGCACATCGACGGGTCATACCCAGGAGGCAATGGAACAGGGCGGGAGGAAGCAAACTTTCACGAAACGTCATCGAAATTTTACGAATATCTCGAAGAACCGTCGACGAGAGGAATCGAGTCGCCCGAATTACAAACGCGAGGGTCCATCACGTCGGAGGTGGTAAAGAACTCCGTAAGTCTTATTGCTGGTCGTTTACGTTTCTTCAAACACAAATGGAGAGAGATAACGTCTAACAAAATGATATTATCGTGGATAGACGGCTATCGAATTCCTTTTGAGAAGGACCCTTATCAGGAAAGTTTTTCGGAGTCTATGAGATCCAAAAACGAACAATTAGAATTAGAAAAATTAATAAGGGATCTATTAAAAAAAGGCGCTATTGTTGCTTGTGAAGAATCAGAAGGACAGTTCGTATCTGATATCTTTTTAGTTCCAAAGCCAGATGGATCAAAGAGATTCATCCTAAATCTGAAGAAATTAAACAGTTTTATTAGAACGGAACATTTCAAAATAGAAGATAGAAGGACTGCAGTAAACCTTATTAGCAAAAATACTTTTCTCGCAACATTGGATTTGAAGGACGCATATTATACAGTTTCCATCGTGAAAAGTAATAGAAAATATTTGAGGTTTTGTTTCGAGAAAAAATTATATGAGTTTGTATGCTTACCGTTTGGTCTGGCGACAGCACCGTACACATTCACAAAGATTTTGAAACCGGTGATAGCGTACTTGCGCAAAAGAGGTTTCCTCATGGTCATATATTTAGATGATATTTTAATTATCGGGAATTCGTTTGAGGAATGTCAAAAAATCATACGCGCGGTTTATGCAACTTTAAGAAGCTTAGGTTTCATTTTAAATGAAAAGAAATGTCAGCTTCTACCTAATAAGAGGTGCAAATTCTTAGGTTTCATTTTTGATACGGAAAAAATGGTCATAGAACTTCCGCCAGAGAAAGTGAGCAAAATAGAAGAAAAAATTAAAAGATTCCGGACAAGAACGTCTTGCACGATTCGCGAGTTTGCCGAATTTGTCGGTACAATAGTTGCATGTTGTCCAGCAATAAAGTATGGTTTAGGCCATACTAAGAGTTTTGAGAGGGTTCGATATTTGGCATTGCAAAGAAATTCGGAGTGTTACGAGAGTGTAATGCAGATTCCGAACTCATTGCAACCGGAGTTTTATTGGTGGTTAATAGCCCTTCGCTCAGCTTACAATTCCTTCGAAAATAAAAAATACAAATATGAAATTTTTAGCGATGCTTCTCTGTCCGGTTGGGGAGCAGTATGCATGAATGAAAAAACACACGGGTTTTGGAATCAAGAAGAAAAAGCGTTACACATTAACGTATTAGAGCTGTTAGCGGCTTTTTTTTGTTTAAAATGTTTTGTTAAAAATGAAAAGAACTGCAATGTTCTCCTTCGAATGGACAATACGACAGCTATCGCATATATCAACAAAATGGGTGGCGTCAGATTTGAAAAATTAAATAATTTAGCGCGAAAAATATGGGAATGGTGCGAACGACGGGGGATTTGGTTGACGGCATCTTATATTAATACGAAAGATAATACCGAAGCCGATTTTGAATCACGGAGGCTTGAAGACGAAACGGAATACAGTTTAGCTGATTGGGCTTTTGAAAGAATTGTTTATGTGCTTGGAAAACCAGATATCGATCTTTTTGCCTCTCGCGTAAATACCAAGTGTGATCGTTATATTTCATGGTTCCGAGATCCTCAAAGTGAGACAATAGATGCATTCACTGTCGACTGGTCTTGCTTTTCTTTTTTTTATGCATTTCCTCCGTTTGCGCTTATCTTACGAGTGCTTAAAAAAGTGCAAGAGGAAGGAGCCAAGGGTATCGTGGTCGTGCCAGACTGGCCAGGTCAACCGTGGTACCCACAGTTTCAATCTCTCCTCGTTAGTAGAGTAGTCAGATTTGTTCCAAAACGATCCTTGCTTCTGTCTCTCAACAGGGATCCACACCCATTATGGAAACAACTTACCCTGGTGGCCGGGGTTGTTTGTGGAGAGCCTTCGAATTAAATAATGTTCCAGAAGAGGCCAGAGACTTAATGGTCAATTCGTTACGAAATTCGTCACTAAAGCAATACGACGGGGCGCTGAAAAAATGGTGGAGATTTTGCGTTAAGGAAGAAATAAACCCGTATAAACCCTTGGTGAAGGATGTTTTGAAAATTTTGGCAGATGAGTTTAAACAAGGAGCAGCATACAGTTCGTTAAATACTCTGCGATCGGCCATAGCGTTAATAGCGGGACCACACATAGGACAAGATTATAACATTCGGAGATTATTTAAAGGAGTTGCTGAAACACGTCCGGCAAAACCAAAATATAATCATACATGGGATCCTCAAATAGTTTTCGATCATTTGAAAAGTTTAGAAAAGAATGAGGAAATGCCCTTAGATCAGTTAGCAAGAAAAACGGTAACGTTGCTGGCTCTAGTCACAGGTCAGAGGATGCAGACACTGGCTTTGATTCGTGTGAAAAATATCAAGTGGCAAGGAGAAAAGTTATATATTGAGATTCCAGACACCGTAAAAACATCAGGTTTTAATAAAAAACAACCCCTTTTAACACTACCCGTTTTCGAAAAGGAAAAAATCATTTGTCCAGTTACAACTCTACAAGATTACCTGGAGCAAACAAAAACACGGCGAGGAACATGTGAGTTCTTATTTATCACAACGCGAAAACCTTATAAGGCCGTTGGTTCTCAAACGTTGAGCAGATGGGTAAAAATGATGTTGTGTGATAGTGGAATCGATACAACAATTTTTACGGCTCACAGTACCCGACACGCATCTTCTTCTACTGCAAAGGCAAAGGGAGTTAATATCGATAGCATTAGAGGGACGGTCGGTTGGTCTGAAAGATCAAAAACGTTTGCGAAATTTTATGATCGACCAATAATGCATGATAATAGTTCATATGCGAGAGCGGTTCTAGAAAGTTAATTATGTTTACATTAATGTGTTATGTTTACAACATGTGTTATTTACTCAGTAAAATGTTCAATAAATGTTACAATATGCGCAGACAATAAAATCTAGGCCACAATAACTTTAAACATCTACATTTTGATCTTGAGGAAGAGGCGCAAAATACAATTAAACGATTAAACGAACTTACTTGTAAGTGATGTTTGATCGTAATTGTATGTAGCGCCTCTTCCGAAAGATCAGAGTCCCACCCTGTTTATATGCAGATACATATATACGTTCGAGATTACATAATATATGTATAACTACAGGTGTAATTATATATTATGAATACACGAAGAAGCAGTTATTTCATGTATGCTGATAAATGAAGATTCAGCCTAATACCCATCTCCTAAAAGGAGATTTTCCCAAATGATTGTGGCTATACTTTGAAAATGAATATCGCGGCGGTGAGAGTGGGACCACAGCAGGCCAAGGAAACAAAAAAGTCTATATACTTTAAAAAAAACTCGTGGTTATTCTAGCAGTGAGTGGAGGTACTACATTTTGATCTTTCGGAAGAGGCGCTACATACAATTACGATCAAACATCACTTACAAGTAAGTTCGTTTAATCGTTTAATTTTATTGTACAAATAAATAAAAATACATCAAATTCCACTAAAAAAAATATCGAGCCAAGTTACCGAACTTTTAGAAAAGAATTATAATTTTGAAAATCGTCTAATTTTGACGGCACTTTATGGAGATAACCTGTTCACATTTCTATTCAATAATTTATATATCAAATAACGATAGATGCTTGGTATAAACTGTCCTATGGTTACATTAAATTCTAAAGATTCCGTAGCATTGATAAAAACAGAGAGTCATCGGACGTTTACAAAAAATATTTGCGATAGAAATTGAAACAATGTGATCAGAAAACGATTTTTCATAGCCATGGTGTTCAAGAGGTTATGTTATTTTCGACAGTTTTTACAATATTTTTAACGCTATTCTTGTTTTTGTCCGTTACAAATTGGTTCACATTTTTACCAAGGTTACTGCGTATTTTATACGTATTTTCACTTATATTTTACTATTCTTTTAAACCAAATACAATAAGGTCAGCTGCTCCCTTTCAGAGTACGGCCGTTAACATTTGTAGCTCTCCAAAAAATATTAAAAAGTTTCATAATTTACACAATTAAGCTGAAATTTTCGGTTTTTGTTTACAGTTCGGACTAATACTTGGTTATAATTTTTTTTTTAACAAAATCCAGCCTAATTTACGAACAAATATGGAGGGCCCTGCTTATGCGCCCAAAGAATATAGTCCTCCGTGAAAGGAATACCTTAATGTACGCATATAAATGCATACGTTCTGGTCTCTTTTAGGTTCCGTTTCCATTCTCTAAAAAGTTCCTGGGAAAATCGAGGGAATAGGGTGAGTACGTTTATTCGAATTTACTCCGAAGCTACACGTATACGAATCTCGATTCCGACAACGCTTTAGCGAGTCCATTATAGAGATTGTGGTCGCGACCTCAGCATAGAACCACCGCGAAGTACCAGCATCGGAAGGGGCTGGGGTAAGTTCTTGCTTCGTCCTCTCTCATCGCGTGAAAGTGCTCCATCCTTCATTTACCCGCGAACTCCACTCATTTCTCGCATTCTTCTTTACGGTGTGTGAGCGCCCTCTCACGGTTCGTACCCCACGCGCGTACTACATACCCTTCCGCTCGAGAGCGAGAATGAGTATTTTACCTCTCTCTAAATGAATATGTATATGTAGTTTCTCTGCACTTATTTGTTCTCTACCAGTATGTCATTGCATCAGCGAGTTCATGAGAGTATTGTTCCTAAATGCGTAATATTTTAGGCATTACGATCTTTTCTAATAACTACGATATTAATGATATCAAAGCTCTTAAACCAAACTAAGTGGACAAACACAATTGAGGGATGTTGAAAAACAAAAGTATCTAAAAGGAAAAACGAAATAAACAATATGTCTTTTTTTTATGAAAGAAAAGTTTACTTTTGTGGGCAATTTGGAAATCTTGTTTTTGCTTCTCCACTTCCCCTCTTTCTTTTATTCTCTCTGGAAAATGTCCAACGTCTGGTGACATTCAGCCCCAGCCAAATTAGAAATTAAGAGAGGGATAGATAAGCAGAGGTAGACAGAAGGAGAGAAAGGAGGGTGGTCGAAAAAGAAAGAAAGTTCCTTAAAGCCAGAGAATAATACACCACCCACTGGTGTGAAGTAAAAGGAATTTGCTTTTCTTTTTTTCACGGCCTGACGAGAAGCATGAGAGGAGTTTCAGGAGTGGGGTGTAAGATGAGAGAAAACGTGGAAGACAGAAGGTGGGTGCGAACTCCGTTGGGAGTAAGACAAATTTTGCGTAATTTAAATTAGAGGCGCTCGAGGGAAGGACGTATATAGCAAGGAATTGAAGAGAGAGAAAGAGAGAAAGGGGAGAGGGAAGCTGGTGCTGATGGAGGTGGAGGTGAATTTCTTGCGTCTTTGCTATCGTGGTATTCCTTGTGCCCGGCGTTGTCTTTGCTCTCCCCCCTGTATACACCCCAAGTTCTATCTCGAGGTGGAGCACCCCAGAGAAAGAAGGGGCTGCTTTTCGTTCACGGCAAGTGACGTTGATTCCTTCTCGAGTGCTTGCGAAATTATTCATTACAGCTGCGGGATGTGCTCGCCTCACTGTGGCTGTTTTTCTCCACTGTTACATATATATGGGGAATTTTATCGTAACTTAAAGAATTTTCTCGGCCAATTTGACTTTTGTGGAATTATTATTATTATTAAAAATATAATTCAATACATTTTTTATTTCGTAAAGTTTTGTTTCATAACGAGACTTAAAATTTCATTGAATATAATGTAAAACATTTACTTTCAACTAAAACACTCATTGGAGTTCAGGCATTCCGAACTTTCAAATACCATTTATGAAAAAATTTCGAAACAATAACCGCTCTCAAGGAGGCCGAATGTTCAGGCACCGAGAGCTTAATTTTTTTTAAATAACAATAACATACACGTATTCGCAAACTCTTTAATGCAAGTACCCAGGGTGAAATGAGCAGCCGAATAATAACGAGACGGAGAGAGAAGAAAAAAATGAAACGAGGGTAGAAAGAAGCGGGAATTCAAGGATTTATCTTCACTTACTTTCGGGATAAAACCTCTGCTTGTATATCTATGAATCTATGTATAAAGGTGACCATGACACCCAACAGAGCATTTTCTGAGGTTGTCGTTTATTTCCACGGTAACCAGGAACAGCCAGGGGTAAATTCGTTTTTTCCCTGGTGGAAAGTACTGCCAGAGTTTCCTCGGGCACAATGCACGCTATGGGCATACTAACGTTTCGCAAGATTGCAGGTACCTATCTAGATTTTCAGTAGTATATGCTACGCGACACGTATAACGTTCTTTCATACGATTCCATTGCAGCTACTATACCATATAAGATATCGTTTCCGCAAAGTGTAGTGTGGTAAAACGAAATAATAAGCCACCGTAGTCTATATACGGACTCATAGTGAAGCTTGAAAATTGTCGACATTCCAGTTCGCCATTGGATGCAGTAGTCCGTATATACTGTGCGCTTCGGGGTAGTTTTAAGAGTAGTTTCTGCACTCTTCGCCCTCTCACGTTTTGATGTCGTTTCTCGTGAGATGGGGTTAAAATCGAAAAAGTCAGTTCACAGACGAATTTTCTCTCAATGTCCAGCTATTATCGCTTGTGCCTGTTTGCAAGTCCTCTAGAATGACTTCTTAATCGATGTTCTCAAAACTCAATTTTCTTTTTTCTCTCATTTTGTTTTTTACTTGCGATCCTTCTCACATTATCGTCTAAGTTAAGGCTTTTGGAAAACGAATGTTCCCGGTATATAACCGACAGAAAGTAAGCTGGAAAACCGTTATCTCGACGATGTTTCGTGAACTGAGGAAATAATACAATTTCTTGTAGATATTCTGCGTTATATATGTTTTGTGGATTGCGTAGTCATGGTGGTGTGTTTTACTCTTCTTGCTTATTAAAAAATAAGAATAAACCGCGAACGAGAGATTTATTTCTACTGGCAGAATAATTTATCATTCTAATGGACGCTCGTTAATGTCACTACTGGAAGAGGCGACGCCCTCGTATTCTTCACTTTTTCATTTCGTATGCACGCTCCCGCGGCGACTTTCCACATAATGCTAGCGATAACACAATTATTTTTCTCCATATTTCCGATGGCCTCCTATGATCTGCCGGATAGATTGTCCGGATTTTGGTTTATGTACTCGGCTGTATCTTGCAGGCGAGTAGAAAGCACGATTTTTATTTAAAGCAGTCTAAAGCACAGTACACAAATGAAGGGGAATTTCATTTCATAAATTATCCTTTCCATTTTTTTAAACTAGTAGACAGAGGAATTGGTCCATTAAGATAGATAACTCTTTTGAAAACTAAGCAATTATACATCGCAAATTTAGGCAATGTAATTAGCATGGCTGGAAACAATTTTTCATGAATGATTTATTGACATTTTTCAAATGCTATGTTAATGTCTTTCGGTGTATAAAAAACTATGAAAATTTAATTCGTCATTTTTTAATTTGCCAGCAAACTCACTTTCTCATTAAATCACCGTTTTTATCTTAAATTTAGTATTTCTCAAAATCGAACAAAACACTATGGCATTGAAGTTTGTGAGGTATTAGTGAAATAAGAGAAAAAAGAAATTGATATGCTGAACACCTGGCCAAGTTCCCGAGTAGTACTTGTTAGGGAAAACGCAAAATCTTGGAACAATGGAACCTGACGTTATTACGTGGAGTTGCCTGGAGCGCCAGGATTAAATATCATAATTAATATCGGATTCGGTCACAACGCGGTAGCTCCGAGGCGATGTGAGCCCTCATTGTCATTGTAGAAACACAACGTACGACTACCGTCGACAATAAAGGTCTCTGCCACCTTTCTTGTCACGGTGCGTCGCATTCATTTAATAATCAACGTGTCACGTAAACCGTAAGGAAATTTGAGAGCGATTACTTTTTCACAGTAATTCTGCTTTACTCCTAACATTTGCAGTAAGTTCAGTCATTCGCTCTCTAAAGAACATTTGCTAGGATTAAATAAAAAAGCGACAACTAAATTCGTAGTCACTATATTAAGGGGCCAGTCCACTTTGAAAATTTCAAAAAATCGATTTTTTTTACTGTTTTCGATAGTACATACATTCAGAAATATTGTGTCAAAATTTTATGAAAATCCGAGCTCTCTAAGTATTTTTTCTTTTTACCTGAACGTCAGGACCTCATTTCGTCTATCTGTGCGTATAGCGCGCGTATAGAGCATATGAGCAAATTGGAGTGTGTTTTACATGTGGCCAAACGCATTTTCAAACGTGCAAATGAAGCAAGAAAATCTTTGATCCAAAAGAAAAAAGCTCTAAAGGAAGCAGAAAAGGAAAAAAATCGCATCGAAAAACGTTACACCGAAAAAAGCCGCATCGAAAAAAACCGCACCGAAAAAAACTGTAGTTGTGAAGAAAAAAAACGGCTACCGTAAAAAAAGTGTCAAAAACAGAAACACAAACTTTGACGATCAAGTTGATGAAACAGTTGTCTGAAAATTACGGCTTAGCTATTTGAAGGAATTTGAATTTTATTGAAGGTATGCGCAAAGAAATATGGGCAGGGTATTACCGCAAAATTTCGACCGATGTCAAGCCGCAACATTACAATTGCTCGATAGAATGGTGCAAGTACCTCTAAGCTAAGGCACTTCAGCAACATTACAAACATCCTCCTGCTCTTTCTGAGGAAGTACAGGAAGTTTTTAAACCTATTTACGAGGATCTCACCAAAACAAAACTGCTCGAAAGGTGTTTAGGTGGCCATACGCAAAACAATAATGAAAGTTTTAACAACTGCGTATGGAATATGGCACCTAAACACATGTTCAGCGGCAAAAAAATCGTAGACATTGCCTGCAAAGTTTTCGCGTGTGTCTTTAATGAAGGATTTCGTCCAGTGCTTAAAATAATGGAAATAATGGGCGTCAATCTCGGCCCGATCGCCATCGCATTCGCCGACAATTGCGATGACGAGCGTGTTCGCTCTGCATACCGCCGCAGTTCTGACTGCTCAAAAGAGACCAGGGGGCCTATTACGGTTCTCAGATTGGGTGAAAATGACGAAAGTGAGCTGCTCACCCAATTACGGTGAATCTCGCTTGTCGAAAATGCGAGATTATACGCGTGAGTTGACTCGACACAAAATTCTGTGTCGAAAACAGCTCTGCGCATGTGTTGCTTAGTTGAAGTGTCGTTCGGGGGTTCGGGCTGCAAGGGTACGAATCAGTGGCATATCGCAAGTGCAAGAGAGATAGTTGTAAATTCAAAAGTGAATTTTTTTGAGACGATTTAACCAATAACAAAAAATGCTCAATCAGCAAATTCTTGCCCTCCTCTTGCGTTTGTTAACAAAACTTTTTTATAATCGGTCCAACTGTTTTGAAAAATTTCAACTTTAAAAATTTTAAGTGAGGTTAGGTGACTGATTCAACAAACCCTCAAAGCTGTGATGATTTCAATTGTATATCAGTTCAATCTTCATAAAATATAGAGATATTAAAGTTTCGGTGTCATGTAAGGTTTCTTTTTTTTTTGAATGTCTGATTCTTTTTATATCGAAAAACACCTATATACCGTCGAACAGCCACCTTTTTTCAAAACATCAAACAGCGTGAAAATGTGAGATCCCTAGACCGGAAATACCTAGTGATCTCGCTTTTTCACTTAGGAGATCCATAATAGGGTGAGAATATTCACGTGACATGAAAATGCGAGAAGTGAGCATGCTCACCCGAGAACCGTAATAGGCCCCCAGAACCAAACGAAAGCAAGCGAGACTTGAAGAAATCGACGATGATGAGCAATCAGAAGGGATTTTGTACGATGCAGGAATTGCCGATTGAGTTTAGGTAAGAATTTTTCATAGTATAAACTTCAAACGCGTTTTTCTCGAAACAACGTTTTCAAAATCTAGCTCCATCGTATCTCTAAAACTAATAAACCGATTCTCTTGAAATTTGAACTACATATTGTAAACATGATTCACAACAAGATGACCCTCGATGGTTTTAAAATTTTGATTTTTACTCTATTTTTTGTGAAAAACTGCGAAAAAACGCGTTTTTTTTACTTTTTTCGTTCTTCATCTGCCATTTTTTTATTTTTTGATAAAACTTTATATGCGAGGGTTATTTTGTAGTTGGTATCATACTGAATGTAATGGACTTTGATTTTTTTGTTTCAGACAAGCCGTTTCCGAGTTGTGATGGAGCTACCTAGCCCACCTATTTTTGAGGCGTTACGTTAAACTATAGTTTTTGTACTTAAAAATCAATAAAAATGACTAAAAAAGTTTTTTTTATGTATTTCAAGACTTTATTTATCAAGCCCAACAACTTTTATATTCTTATCTTTTATAAAATCCTCAAAAAAAAAAAAATCGCGAAAATAGCCTTTTTTCGTGGCTCCAAAGTGGACTGGCTCCTTAACTTATAAAAAACTTTATGCAGTAGCGTGGTACACACTGTCTTGACATAGGCATTTCTCTTTGAGCACTATTTTGAAAACAATGTGTTTGACAGTATTGTTTAATTTTGAAGATCTCTGAAAATTTTCGTTTATATATAGCGAAAATCTTGTATCAAACATGATTTTTTAAAAGTTCCTTACCGCAACACTGAACAATTTTGAAGTAAATTCATTTTTTTACACCTCACTTATCAAATAGTATATTATATTCTACACTGAGACCTTTTTTGAATGATGCTTTGATTTAATTTGTATTATTTAATATTTAATTGTTATATAGTTTGCGTTATTCTTCATACAAGACGAACTTCAATCGAAAATCATCCTGCAGAAAGAAATATATTATAACTGTATGAAATTCCCTATCGACAGCGATGAGTGCGCGGTCAGTGTGCGGCTGCGGCGATCTGACAAGTTAAGCAGCCTCGGGTGAGGTCAGTACTTGGTTGGGTGACCGCTTAGTCATGCACCGACTCGCGCATCGATCGTTAAGCGGGAGACAGTTTTCCTGAGGTTTCGATCGTGATATTCAACTGAAACTCAGTACAAATATAACCGCCTGTATCGGTCGGATTTCCTACAGCTTCCTTTTGCTCTCGTGCAAATAGGATTCAGTAGTGCATTAGGAGAGAGTGGTTGTGGGTTACACTTTGGGGGCTCATAAGAACAGGAGCAGAAATTTGTTTTCGAAAATTGTTTCTTTAATAGTTATTTAAGAACTGCATTTTAGAGGATATTGCGGGTTAACGTATTTTTTTTCTTTCGATCGTAACGATTTAGAACCCTGCAGCTTAAAGCATATTGATAATATTAATATTTTATTTTTCGTTGCACCGAAAGATTGAGCACTTTTTCGCACACATTTTTGATGCTCAACTGTTTTTTCCGCAGTCGCTGTGTAGTGATACTAGTAATATTGGTAAAATTCTGGTAACAATTGAGATCTGTTTTGCATATGACAACTGACCTATATTTTGGTATCAATTTTGATTTCTTGTTAGAGTGACAGTCGTGAGGTTATAAAGATCGTGGACGTGCGACAGTTAGCCAAAATCTTTCAATCAATTTTTTTTTATTAGAGTGATCGTCCTGACTTTTGGTTAGTTTTCATATTTAGTTAGAGGGATAGTGCGGGAATTAAGTATTATTTCATTTGAATATATTTTTTTACCGAACGAACTGTTTTTTGGATTTTCGAACGGTAAAAATCCTGTAAACTCTTTTCCTACTATGGCTTATATTTTCAATTTTTTTCCTACTTGGATTATATTTTTAGCGAATACGAGATCCACTCTATGGTTTGATATATTTATTTAAATATATGTTATTTAGGAAGAAAATTGGAATCGTGGAAGCAGTTCTTGTACTCATGGTGGCCCGATCGGTATTTTACATGGCTTTCAGCAAGAAGAATTTTTATTGCAAGAAAATTGTCTCTATAAGACATCTATTTTCAATTGTCAATTGTTCCACATAAAGAGAGACGTCTTGACATGACAATGTCATGTTTTGACATTGACATTCATGAATAGAGTTATTTCAGATTGCAGATGTCAATGTATAGAGATATTGCTGAACAGAGTTTTTTTGACCACATTTATGAATAGAGATATTTCAGAATAAAAATATTTCAACATAGTAATCTTTCGGAATACACATATTTTTTGAATAGAGATATTTGAGAATGAAGTTATTTAAGAATACAGTTTATTACCCACAGTTATTTAAACATAGAGATATTTATGAATAGAGATGTTTTGGAATGAAGATATTTACCATAGGGTTATTTAAGAATAAAGAAATTATGAATAGAGTTGTTGTACTGCCAGCCGAAGTACTTGACGAGGTTTTTTATTAGTCCATATAATGTATCACTCATGGTCAGGAACTCGCCAAATATACTTCGGCCGAAATTTCTTTTTCAATCTAATTTTTTTCGTTTGAAATTTTTTTTTGTTACCGATTTTTTTAATTCTTCTTTTTACTGTGTAGGGCAACTGTATTTTCAATTAAATGAATGATTTTTTCATTTGAGATTGATAGATTTTAATGTCTTTAACTATTAATGCTTTTATAGTTTTCATTTATTTAATGAATCTTTGTGGGGTTAGTTTTTTGTGATTTATTTATTAATTTTTTGTGAAGTCACAACTTACCTTTTTACTTGAATTGAATTATTATCTTTTTGAGCTATTTCACTTTATTTGATCATTTTTTTGAGGGATCCGTGCTTATAACCTTTCATGAGATTTTTTAAATTATTTCATACGTTCATGAATGTAATGATTTAGAGGCGTAACGTTTTACAGTATAGGCGTAGAGAGGAATTAAGTTGAAACAGTGTATATCATGATACGTCTATGTAGGACTGATGCGAATGAAAAGCGTAAGAGGAATATGTATGTAGTATTCATAAAGAACCATCCTGTACGTATTGAACCATATAGAACTTGAAGTTGGTACACATTAATTAGGCTTAGGCTTGCCATCAGGTATAGGTTTAATTACTTTCGCCAGATCAGGGTTCTGTAGAAATGGCCACAGTGCCGATGTTCTCGGCAAGGGAATCGGGAGATCGTAATTCCCGAGCGAGTTAACAGGGGCGGAATATAAACCGGAACGTGGAATTGGAATGCCCGTGTAAGAGAAATGGCGCTTTGAGGGTAGATGAAACATGAGAGAGATGGAAATGGAGGAGCGTTCGACTCACTAACCAACAGAGGATATGAATCGCATGAGCGGCTGAGCCATTGTAAACACGCGTGTAACAGGGGTTTCATCCCTGGCTAACCTCTTGCCCAGAGGTGTTTCAACCACTTGCCAAACTGCGCTGATTCTGACTGACCTGACCATCGCCATTGGCGAATAGCGAATACCAATCTACTATAATGAATATATATACACAAACATGTAAGGAGAGTTTTTATACCCGTATTGTTTCTAACTAACTAATAAACTAACAAACTTTTTTAAATAGAAAAAATAAATTAGGCGATTTGAATGGGACATTACTTTACTGAATCAATATATAATAGACAATAATGTTCAACGGGCAAGGAGATAGTGTGCTAGTCACCGCATCAAGGTGAAACAAATTTTTTTTGAAAAATTACAAAAATAAAATTATAATTGATAACTCCAAAGAATTTCGTGGCGGAAGCTCGAAAAAAATGTATACATATTATACAGAGGAGGTATCAGTTCGGAATTTATATACGATTCCAGAATTGTGCTAAAGCGTTTCGAATGCAGACTCTTAATAAGAAGACTTAATAAGACTCTTAGAAGTATGTCGAGCTCAAGCTTGACATACTTCTAAAACTCATAAGAGAGAATAAGCATCAGTTCTTTCCATTCGCCTCTCTTCCAGGTCTATTTCAAATCAATATAATACAGCACAAATGTGACCAAAATATTGAATACATCAATAGGAAAGAGAGAGGGAACGAGAATTGGAGAGAACTCGCGAATATTGTAATCGCGTCGCGTTAGTTAGCTATGCTTCGGCAAACTTCGTAATTTGCGTACATTGATTGAATTGTCGAGTGGCCTCCCTATACATATCGCGATTGAGTTGCATGTCGATGAAGCACAGTATCTACATAACGACGTAGCAAAGGATGAAGAGTATTACACGCAAAGGAGCATTAAAGCTCAAAAAATAGCTTGATATTCACTTTGATCGTTTTCATTAGGGTATATTTTGAAGTTTTTTTAGGCTTGTACCCCGTCAGGTATTTGGGGATGAAAATTGACTGGTTTTCGGTGAATGACAGCTGATCTAGTGCGATCGTCAATCGATAAAAATGGAAAAACGTTACCCTAGGAACTTTATTCACATGCCTATCTGAGTGATAGATGAAACATGCCAGGATTTTATCATAGTCGTATCGAAAACATGTTTCAACTAAGAAAGGGGGGTTTTGAGGAGAATTAAATAAAAATTCTATAAAATTAACCAGTCTCTGTGAGCGGATACATTTAATAATGTTCGACTGCCTTATGCAAGTAGATCTTAAAGAAATGTTCAATTAACAGAATGTTGAAATGGAAAATAGAACGAAAGCACAGAATATACGCGGTTTCATACGATATAAAAAATGAGTCGAGGGAAAGTAACTAAAAGAAAGAGTACGACATTCTTGTTGTTTCTCATCAAGGATTTGCCGTCACATGGGAATATCACCCATAAAAATGTCTTCGCACTGACAGGACAAGCTTAGCCTGAAAAGTCATGACCACAATGACGGGAATGCTCAGGCATAAAATGTCGGCAACCGGCTTCCGTGTCTACGATATCGAATCCATAATTCACCATATTCATAACTTCCAAGGATTTTCAAGCTCCGTAGAGAGTGAGAAAAAATCGCATTAGCAGGAAAGGGCAGAACATATAAACAACAATGTTAAAACATTGCCATTAAATTCTTACGACATAATAAATTGAGTCCATACTTTCAAATAAAATCGCCATACATTGAGGAACAAAAATATATACCTTTCATAGTTTTCATTTATGAAAAACGTACATTTAGACTGCAAAGACTTTCTACAAAAATTTAACTCCATTCCTCCATCTTCCGTGTGACAAACAAAAAGTTCCAAAGAGATTGAAACCTCGTTTGCGCTGGAATGTTCACATCTTTCCCTCTAGTTCTTCGATTCTAGTTCAGAGGAGAGAAACAGTGATGTGATGAACTTCCGTGGCCCGATTCTCTGTGTTAGTTCTCTATTCTCTCGCGTAGTAGAGAATATATCTCTGATGGTCCGAATCTTGAGAGAGTTAGGACACATTGGCAACGTGAAAGAAACTCGTTGGAAACTTCGTCGAACGTTTGAAACAGGAGCGGTCTGCCTTACCCTTAGCCGTGTCTTTCTTGGCAATCTTCTAGCGTTTTCTCGTCTTCTCTGTTATCCATTTTCATCCTCAAATCCACACACATACACACATACATATATAGATACATAAATGTATACATATCTGTATTCAAGTCTATATACATTAAACACTATGTACCGTAATATAAAGTCGCACGCTCTTTTCAACCGGTCGTTTTTCTTCAAGGGGCGTAACTAAATAGAAACTGATGCTTTCGCGCTTTTCGCGCACCCTTATATTGCCGTCTTTAGAATACTACGTGAAAACTTTTCTGCCTCCGCCGACTTCATTGTCCCAGCTACGCCTACAAGCTTCTCCTTTTCTTCGATGCTTCGTCGTCTCATGCTCGAATACCACGAGTATAAGACGATTCTTCACGTCGCGGGCACGTGAAAAGTCGGGATAGGCTGTGCCCCTTCGAGAACGATGGAAAGAGAGAAAAGAAGAACCTTGTCGTGTCTGCTTTTTTCGCGTGGCTGTGCCCTCAAGCGAGAATCTTCTGGCGAAGAAAAGTGGACGAGACACGCTATTCGAATACCAACGGGGGGGTTAGCGATGGTGGAATAACTTTGACTTCTGTCAACCCTGTTTCAATACTTCGATCTATCGATGGGCGCAATACTTGACTTTTTATCGTTGATCCTCCGATATTCTTCTCCCAGTGAAATCCCATTTCTTCTGACTCGAAACTAGCCGACTCAATTTGTTCTTTTCATTGGAGTTTTATTTGGAGGCAGTTGGGAAATAATAGTATCATATTTGATACATAAACCTTCGCAAGTAATAAAAAATCAAAAGTCGTTAGAAATAACATCAGTGGTGATAATAGTACCAATTTACCTCCTGTGTTTTTCAGTGTATTTTTCAATAATTTTCTTTACTATCACATTTTTATATTGTTGTGTAATATTGTAATATATTGATTTGAAGATGCTGCCGCGTCTCTAGATAATATTCTAATATATTTTTATCTTTTATGAGTGGTCCGGCGGTACGTGAAAAAAACGTTTCATCGAAGTTTCCATGATGAATTTCGTCCGATGTATTGGACCATTTTCTCGTATTCTAAAAGATTTTGAAGGAATTTTTATATCATCGGTGGTTGAATTGAACCCCCTTTTCTCGATAAAATGCGAAAGGGCGAGAGGAGAAAATAGTGGAATGTAAAAGAATTCGGAATAGTGTCTTTTTGTGGAGGAGTATGGGGAAAAAGAGGAAGCTTCTCGATGTCTCTCATGTTTTTCGCTATTTCTCTCTCTCTTTCTCTCTCACTCACTTTCTCTCTCAGAATCCCCCTTTCTTACGGGGTTTCCCCGGGCCAAGCTCACAATAAATTCGCATGGACATTGGTATGCGGTTGACGATCGCCTCGAGGCTCTCATAGCCCGGATAACGGGTGGGGGGTTAGGCGGCTCAACGACCCTTCGACCTACCGAGATGGTGATACGCACCCCCGCGTCAACCCTTAATGCCGCAGGACAAAACTCTACGCACGGTTCTCGAAAAAAGAAAGCGAGGGCGCGTGACATTTTCACAGTGGAGTAGGAACGATACGCGTTAGAAGGTAACTAAGAACTCTAAGACAAAATAAAAACGTAAATGAGTTCGATTATTAGTTCATGTTGACTATTCGAGTGACCACTATTCCGTGGTCACTCCAATAAATTTGCAAAAAAAATAAGCAAAGAAATGTATGATATATCTAAGCAGAGTACGTAAGTATGTTTTAAGTACCTTGAGGAGTTCATATTAAACATGGCCTTCCACAATTGTTCATAAATTAGGCTGAACTTTGTTAAAAAAAAAGTTATAACCAATTATTAGTTTCAACTGTACAAAAAAATCGAAAATTTCAGCTTAATTGTGTAAATTCTGAAACTTTTTGATATTTTTTGACGAACTACAAATATCAACACCCTCACTGTTAAAGGGAGAAGTTAGACTTAGTGTTTCGCGCTATAGTTTAACTCAGTCGATGCCTGGCGCGGTATTGGGTATCTGACCATTGAGGTCCAGCACTGGGCACAAACATAGGCCAATGCATTTATTCATATTTCACCGGTGCTCAAGTTGAGCATCACCATCCGGTTATCTACCTGATCTCGCTCAGTATTGTTTTCTAAGCGGCAATCAATCGTTGGTTACCAATGTTCATCCACACGATGGACCGATCCTGATTGTCTTTGTGTAACCAATGCTTAGACATATTACCGGTATGTAATGATTTACTAATTCTGGACCAGCGCTGGCTTTTGAATGGCAAATAACCATTTGCAGCCAATGTTTGATCTTTCTTGCCACCAACGCTAATCCGCTACTGTTTAATTTAAATTCAGATTCAATATCGGCAATATCGGCAATGAATTGACAAATCCGGACCAGTGTTGGCTTTTTAATGCCAAATGACTATTGGCAGCCAACATTCGGCCCTACGTGCCCCCAGGGTTAATCACCGATGCTCAGCCTACGCTCCGATTCAGTATCGGCATATAACAAAGTACCAATTCTGGGCCAGTATTGACTTCTAAATAATAACCAACCGTACGTGACTGCTGTTCGCCCCGCCCTCAGATTTATGCTAGTTGATGATATGACTAACACGTACTCGATTGAAGTATCTTCATCCAACGCACTGCCAATTCTGGACCAGAGGCAGCTCTTAAACCGTAACCGACTTTTTACTTTGTAGTATATTATACCATGGCAACGACTTCAAGTTCAAACGTAACGCAAAATCGCACACTCTCGAGTATATATTCTTGGAAGCAATATAACGGTTTCTTTTCTTTTCGGTTATCTTCTTTTGTATAAATGACGTTTATTTTCAAGGATTGACCCGCGATGCAGAAAACTGCGCATTTTCAGACTTCACCATTCTCAGATACAAACAGGTAGATCACCGCTCCGCGATTGCTAAATTTAAAGCGAACCGGCTAGACTGATATCATTTAAAGCCATAATTGTATAATACAGACTGTTGTACCATCATCCGTATTCACTAGGGAGTGAGTGGGCGAGAAATCATATATATTATAAACTCACCCCTTCTCTCTTTCATGAGTGTGTTTGAGGTGGTGAAGCGTGCTGATGGCAGACGCAGCGTGTGCGGAGCCGATAGCGATATGGATTCCTCATATTGCCCAATACACACACCCACACACATATATATGTATATATTGGTCAGTTGCATTTCGCATGCTACCACTCTGTCTCTCACATTTTCTTTGTTCTCAGCAATTGTTTCAATATCATACCAAGACTTTGAACTATACGGGTACTGCTATTTTCTTATTTATGCCACAATTTTCTTGATTATATCAACTGTTGGTCTAGCATATACGCGTCACATATGTATATATACAATTCCTAAATTTTCGTGTGATGTCATTTCACTCGTGCAACTTAACTGACAGTTGGTGTAATTCCCTTGTAGACATTTACAGAATCCATTACTTTCTTTTACTTTTCTTACACTCAACTTTTTGAACTGCACAAAAAGCTTTTTAAAAGTATTTCATTAATAATCTAAGTTCCAAATTGGAGTGACCATAGCAAAAACAGCATTATTTTATGAGAAATCGAAGTATATACATAATGATAATTTTATAGGTAAAATAGATCTGTATTTGTATCATTTGATAGATTTTTTTTGAGGCAATTGAAGGAATGTAGACTTCAATTCTATGGAGTAACTTTCGCGCAAATACGTCTATGTGGTACCTTATTTCGTGAATTCAATATATGGAAGATCTCATCGTCAAGTAACGTATAAATCAAGAGTGGATCTTTCTCTGTACCATACAACATGGATCCAGAAAACTTATAATTTGCCTGGAATACTGTTGGTTGACATACGCTTTCTTCCAGATAAGAAATATGACTTATGTAATTACACAGGAATATATTTATATTTGGCAAAAGGGATCGTATAATTTACATTTATATTTAATAATAGAAATATTATATCTCAGTGTATCTGAACATTTTTATATATAATGCTATATGTTATTTAGAT
The DNA here is from genome assembly GCA_963989365.1 of Rhimphoctona megacephalus. NCBI lineage: Eukaryota > Metazoa > Arthropoda > Insecta > Hymenoptera > Ichneumonidae > Rhimphoctona > Rhimphoctona megacephalus. The sequence goes on along the minus strand of OZ022414.1, from coordinate 23,881,378 downwards.
AGCGTGAACATGGAGAGGCTTATTGCTGCATGTATGATGGTTATGCCATGCGTTGGTATGGGCCCATAGAGCCTACATTAAGCTCTGCATGGTTGGATAATAATATTCTCATCAAGGGTCTAACAGTGCAGCAGAGAAATTTACAGAAAAAAGAGACAGGACAGAGCGAGAGCGAAAGCGAGAGAGAGAGAGAGAGAGAGAGAGAGAGAGAGAGAGAGAGAGAGAGGGAGGGAGCGTATTTATCTCGGTTGTTCTCTCTCTCTGTCTCTCCCTTTGTCTCGTTCTCGATCCCAACACAATTGGCTTCGGGGCATTCCCGGTCGCACAGTTATCCAAATGCGTTCTCGATCCAGCGCATGTATATACACGCTGCAGGGCTGGATGTTTTGTAGGGATGTTCTCTCGTGGGAGGGGTTTTTCAGCTCTCCACCCCTTTCCATTGAAAACCCCAGCAGCTCTCCACGCAAATAGACCAACGGCAGCATCAGGAGAAGAGCTGTTGGCTCATCCATTTCCCGGAGAATCTGAAATATTTTTTATTTCTCTCTCACTCTCTCCTTCTCCCGCTGTCTCGTCAGCGAGAAAAAAATGTGAACGAGAATGAAGGCTCAAGCAAACAAAGGGAATATCAAATTAAATTACGCTTTCGTCGGATGATGTATTTCGATTGGTCTGAACTTCCTTTCTATCTTTCTCTTTCTATCTCTTCTCTTTCTTCTCTCTTTCTCTATATCACTGGCCCTCATTTTCACTCTCGCTCTTTTTCAAAAAGCCTCTATTTTCGTATATTCTTATACATTCAGAGCGATTGTGTACATGATCATGGAATGTTTTTTTTTCTACACTCTCAGTTCCCGAAAAACTAAGCTTTCGTTTAGCCATATATAATGATTCATACACCCTAATCCTCCCTTCTTTTGTAATGTTCATATTTTTTTTAATCACTATATTTTTTGCTATGGTTTATCAGACATCTATGTATTCAATAGGTATAAACGGATACGGAATTGATACTAATCCCACTCAATGTTAAAGACGTGAAAAAATATCCGAGTTATTATTAACAAAAAATTTCCGTTCAACCGAGAAAGGGTATGAAAAATAATATTTCTTAAATAACTGTATTCGCTTCTATACGCATCGAATTTCATTTTTGAATTAAAAAATTGAATCGGATTTTCCATGAAAATCCTCTGTTCTATTTTTTGTCAAATCTTACTCTCTTTATCTCTCTTCCTGGACCGAGGTCGATCGCTCACGAAATAAAATTTCACGCTACCACCCGTAATTTGCCTTGTGCGCTCAGTAAACTTTTATATACATACAGCTTTCTATATATGAGTTCATATGTTTATACATACGGGCCCATAGCACAAGTAGTGTGATGCTTAAATACATACATGTTCGGAAGGAAGTATGGGAATGTGTGAGCAGAAGGGAAGGGGAATGCGAAAGGATTTTGTACTTTGAAACCAAATTGTACATAGAAAAAAAATTGAACGTGCAAGGATTTTTTTACTCTCCCATCGTTTCTGCAATATAATTCGTACTAATATATTTTTGAAACAGCTTCATTGGACCCGGAGACCAAGCCAGAGTTTGGATTTTTTTTACTGGTTAAAAGTGAACTGCATTATGCCGCGCTTTTTAACCAGACAGTGTATCATTAATGTGGATCGGATGGGAATAGGATGAATAAAAATGCGATAGAGCGAATTGATGCTGGAAAGATTGAGGTAAAGATAGAAAGAAAGTGTGAGAGTGTATTTAGCGAGAGAGGGGGGGGGGGGGAGGTACTCGTGGATTTCGGGCGAAGACGTCTTATGTTGTTTCTCCCAAGATGCTATACAAAATATACATTGGAATTGCGAGAGTATAATAAGGATTTTTCTTCTATTTCGAATGCGTCGGATGGGCTTAAATATATGCATATTATGTGCATTTATTTAAGCCCATCCAATTAGAAATTAGAAATTAGAAAAAAGCAGTGGATTTTTAATTCCGAGAAAAAAGCAATAGGCATCGTTTATAACAATCAATAAAAATACAATATGTGTTTAGGTACCCTGTTTTTCTTGGTCTCTCCTACATATAGTTATGAATGCATATACAGGGTGTCCAATTTTAACCCTGGAACCGAACCCCTGGGTCGTTCGCGTCCTCGGCATTTCAATAATGGGGTATCCCGTAAAGGTCCGTTTACCTGGGGCGTTCGAATTATTCTGTAAAAAAGTTTGGGGTAGGGGTAGTTCACGACTACATGCTCGCCGGAATCGATTAGTTTAGCTCCAGTTGGCAAGCCGTAAACGTCTGTTGAGGACGCAAACAACCCATGTGTTCTGTTAACGTATGTAAAATTCGACTTTACGAAAACATTTTTTCCTTCATGATTCTGTTTTTTGACTCCAAATATAAATATTCATGAAGGTGTTGAGTAAATAAAAGCGAAAATGGATGTGAGAACCAGCGAAGAGGTTAGGGCATCACTTCGTCCTAGCAAACAAGTGAAATATTTCGGCGGAGAAAATTCTGTGGATGAAGATTGTATCGAAGAAGAAGATCATCAAGAAGAGGAAGAGGAGTGCGATGAGTTTTCCGATTCGGAATCAAGTCATGACGAAGAAGCTGAATCGGAGCAGCCTTCTGAAGCCGCTACGGGACTTAGCCGCAAGAGCAGCATTATCCGTGGAAAAAAAATGGATATAAGTGGTCACACGTCGTGAAATCACACGTCGCAGTGTAGAAAGAAGTGATTCAACTTATAGTGGTAAAACAGATTTAATCGAAATTAAAGCTTTTATAGGGCTATTATAATTAGCGGGAGTTCGTAAGCAAAATACCACCTTATGGTGTTTGGAGTTCGGTCAAAATTTCTTTGTAAGTGTAATGTCTGAGAAGCAATTTCAATTTCTTGGATCGCATCTAAGATTTGACAACAAAGAAACCCGCGTAGTAAGACGGACATCTGATGGGCTTGCACCGATAAGGAATTTATGGGAGAAATTTATGGGATGTCGAACAATTATACAATGTCAAATAATGTCATTATTGATGAACAATTATTAGGGTTTCGTGGTAATTTTCGTGCAAGAGTTTATATCAAGAACAAGCCGGCTTGTTACGGCCTGAAAATAATCAGTTTGAATGACGCTAAAACTCATTACATGTATAATGCGATTCCGTATGCTGGTCAAGTAACCGCTCATAAAAACGAAGACACCTGAGAATTACGTTCGAGTTCTATGCAAACCCATATTTCAAACAAATCGGACCATAACCTTTGAAAATTGGTTTACAACGATCAATATATGTGATAAAATGCGCAACGAGTACGGACTTAATGCCGTAGGGACAATCCGCAATAATAAACCGGAGATCCCACCTTCATAAACGAATCCAGCCTCAGTCCCATCCGGGAGACAAGAAATAATTGATTTTTATGATTCAACCAAAGGCGGAGTTGATACTTTTGATCAAATGCCCACTTTGTACAGTTCTTCAAGAATAACTAATCGATGGCCAATGCGCTTTTTTTTGGTATTCTAGATCAGGCTGGTGTTAACGCTTTTATTTTAAATAATTTTCTTCCACGAAAGGAAATGTTACAACAATCAAATTTTTTAAACAAATTCTCTCTTGCTGTTGTTTGGCAGCATTTAGAGCACCGCGCTAATATACTAATACTTCGTAAGCACATAAGAAGTAATATTTTCGCCATACTGGGTAAACCAGACGCACAAGCACAAAATACTGATAAAATGGCAAAACGAAAGAGATGTCATTTCTGTCTAACTAAATCAGACAAGAAAACTAATTATTGTTGTTATAAGTGTCAAAACCCCACATGTGAATATCATAGAATAACATATTGCCGGGAATGCGCTTAATTTTTCTGACTTTTTTTTCGAATTCTAATGTTGTATTTCTATTTCTAACATTGTATTCATACCAGATAAATAAATTTGAAGATTTCTGGACTTAAACATGAAGTTTTTCAATTTATCCATCAATATTTTACATTTAATATCGATGTAATCTTCTATAAGTGTCCATACTAAATAGCGATATTCAATCCTTAAAATAAATACCCTTTTTTAATTCCCGAAGCCTCCCATATTTTTTTCTGAAAGTATATTATCTCAAGTAAAAATAACTCAAAGGATTTTTTAAAAGAAGTTACTTGACAAAAATTATGAATTTTTCAACATTACGGTGCATTTTCTGCATTTGTTTTTTTTCAACGATTAAATTAACAACTCCAAAATTAATTTTATGATATTATGATTGATTAAACTTATAGTTGAAACCACAAAGAACACTTATAATTTTTTTTTCAGAATTTTTTGTAACATTTAAGGTCGTTAAATATGTCGCGGATGCCAATGACCCATGTATTCGGTTAGAAGGTGCTGAAAAATAGTGTTCGGTTCCAGGATTAATTATATCATTTGCATATCTTGAAAACTAAAGATTTTTGGGAATGTTTTTCGGATAAAAGTCGCAAGGTTTGGAGGGGGTCGTCTAGAAGTGGTAAGAGTTTTGACCTTCATTACATACTTTAATGTATATTTTTTTATGCAAAATACGATCTTGCAATAAAAAATATTTGAATATACTCGAAAAAATAAAGTTGACCTTCAAATGACTTTGAAGCAGCTACTGAAGATCAAAAATGTCACCACCATTAGATGTCCAAACATCCAAACATCGCAGCTTTCTCCAAAAGATTTTTCCCGAAAACCCTTAGTTTTCAAGGTATTAAAATGACACAGTGAAAATGGCAGATCCTGTACATATATTGATATGTCGATGCATGTATAAATATAAATATAAATATTTAATATGCATGAGAAACGGGATGACTTGTCAATATTCATTATTTACCGCCGGGAAAGAATTGTACGGCGTCATTGGGGCATGTTTTTAATATGTCAATATGTGAGAATGATGAGAGCGGTATATTATTTGATACAAGAAACAGTAAAAAAAAATTAGAATAGAAATTACATATTATCTCGTGCTTTTAATTTTCACGTGAAATAGAAAATAAAAATGTATCATTCTCTTCTTGATTATTAGTTCTCGAGTTTTACTAGACGAGAGACTTTAGCGAGATATGGCAGTCGCAGATTTTTTCCACTCTCATAAAAATCACGTGAAATATACAAAGGTTTCGTGTATAAATAAAGTAAAAAAACATCCATTATATTCCCATAACGGGGAGAGATATTTTATATTATCCCTTCGACAATCACAATTATAATAACTCGATGGATTTCATGGTTACAAACTTCAATATTTGAAAATTATGTATATGGAGAAAAGATATAATATTTATCCTGGTATGTTATATTTGCGATCCTGGGGCAAAGAGCGTGAACTTGATGTATTACATATATAAATTATACGTATCTCTCTTGTTGCGCTGTATTTCAATTTCATCCCAAAGGTAACAGGGGCATGAAAGAAAGAGAAAGAGAAAGAGTCTATCATTACAACCCCGGCATCGGAGCAAAAACGGTACAAAGGTACGAGAAGGGAGATAGATATTCCATAGTACATTACAGAACTCTATAAAAAATGGTCGGACAATATTAAATCGAACTCTACTCGTTTCAGTACAAATGAAACGAATATTATACTTTTCAACAGTTATTCGAATGTCCGGATGAAATTTTCATTAAAACATCTCGAATACCAGGATTTCGACTGCAGTCTGTGAACATTTGCAATTGGTGCCGAAATAATGTGGTTAACCGTCGTTTATTTAAACGAAAAATAATAAATAGTCCACGATATCGTCCGCGGACATTATTCATTACTTTCGATGTAGAAAAGAAAATGTCGACTTAAACATTTTTTATTTTTGCAATATTTGCCCTAAACGTGCGATTTTGATTGGCATTTAGTGTACAGAAAGCAGCTGATTTCTCGACGATATTTACTTTCCCGCACTTGTTCGGAAATGGCTTTATTCCGCACTCATAAGCATGCGGTCACAACACCCCAACTCTTATGAAATGCATCATAAGCGTTCGGCTCATGCAGCAAATTCACTCACGGTGCAATTTGTTGTTTTCCATATTATTAGTATAAATTTCTATTTCAGTTTACTCTATGAACACTCGCCAAATTGTTTTTCCACCTCTTCGTTATTCACCATCATAAAAAAAGATGAAGCTTTTGGCCTCGCAGTATTCCTTGCAACGTTTGAATGTTAAAGTATAAAGTCTCGAAGGAATCAAAATGAGGAATAGAAAAAATAATAAAAAATATATGTTGTGTGTGCGCGCGCGCGCGTGTGTGTGTGTGTGTGTGTGCGTGCGTGCGTGCGCGCGCACGTGTGTGTGTATACGTATGTGAGTTTGTGTGCGTGCGTGCGTGCGCGTGTTTGCGTGCGCGTGTGTGAATGAATGCGTGTAAGAGAGAGAATAAGGCGGTTTAGGTTTGATGGCTTAGCGTTCGTCAGGTCCGTTGCGGTTAGGCAATCACTTCGATGAAGGTTTCTACCCTACATAGCTAGCTGCTTAGCAACTGCAAAATGTTTTGCTACGGCTTTTCGAAATCCATCTCGTTTTCATTGTTATTGCCGTTATCGTTGTTGCGCAAACCTGCAAAACGTTTCTATAATCAACGTGAAACCCGTTGCGAAACACCTTTATTGAATACAATTTCTATAGAACTCAGCCTCATTCTCTTCCACTCTATCTTTTATTCTGTCTCTGACGATGATAAAATATTTTGCTATAATTATTCGAAGCACAATCTGAATTAATGTTTTAAAGATATGTAACAGAAATAACTATTAAACAAGATAAGTCAGTATGTATCAGCATTCTCCAAATGTATGATGTTTGAAGCGAATCTTACTTTGAGTCCTTTATAACCCTGTTGATCGATGTAGGAGTAATAGAATCAGGTAGTACAATCCATGAGGTGTGCATGTATATGAATTTTTAAAGTAGTGAAGTGTCTGTTAATACAGCAACTCTCTCTGGACCTGCGAAAAACTAAACACGAATTTTTTCAGAGAAAACTTGCTCGATCAATGACCCTGCTGTGTGGCGGAGAGAGCTTGGTCGCCTAGGGCTTATTAAGACAAGTCTTACCTCGCCGTTAAATTTTTTCTCATCTGACTGTCTTAACACGTTCTACACATCTGTATCGAGTTCAGAGGCACTTATCTCTACCAATGAGATGATCGCAGCGCTGGCCCCATGTCCCCGTACTAGCCCATCATCTTTTGTACTTGCTCGAAACTCTCCTGCTCTCATTCTCAACCTGATTAAATCTCTGCCCTCTCGCTCCCTCACTCCGGGCCCTGATGGGTTAACTAATTTTGGAGTTTACAACTCAACACATGCCATTGTAACTTGTCTCTCTTACGTGTTCAATCTCCTTATTGATAATTCTTATTTTCCGGAGATGTGGAAGAGAGCATTCATTCGCCCTCTGCTGAACGTGAAGACTCCAAAATCACCCTCGGTTTCATCGAAACTATTTGAGCGCGATGTTATGGCCCAAATAATGCACTATGTTATGCTAAATGAACTCTTGGATTGTAGACAATCTGCGTATAGGAGAGGTTTCAGCACACAAACTGCGTGGATCAGTATTTGCGATGACGTCAGGAGGGGGATCATCGATCATGAAAAACTGACCATCTTAGTGCTCCTCAACTTCAGCAAGGTTTTTGATACTGTATCTTATCTCTTACTTCTTAAAAAAACTGAAAAGATTGGGGTTAGAGGACTCTGTGCTACAGTGGGTTATATTCTACCTTATAAATCATTCTCAAGCTGTAAGTCGACAGTATGGGAAATACCTCAGAATTGAGGTGGAGGACGTGCCACAAGGATCTGCGCTCGAACCACTTCTCTTTTCGCTGTATATTAATTATATAGCTCAGTGCTTGAGGTTCTCTAACCATATGATTTTCGCTGACGATACGCAGATTTATAGCAGCTGTGAACCTCAAGATCTGAACCAAGCTCTTGCGATGATAGGTAGCAATGTCAAAGCCATTCATGAGTATTCTGTGTGAAACAGTCTGAAATTGAATATCACTAAGTCAAAGATCATGATCTTGGGTAGTGATGCTCCGGTTAGACAGTTAAACGATGAATTCAAAAACGAAGCCTCGTGTATTGCTGAACAACATACTACTGTCTTATGTATAGGATGAGCAGAACCTTGGTGTTTACATCACTTCGAACCTCGGGTGAGAAAACATGTCCTAAATATTTCTTAAAAGGTTCACTCGACCCTACATAGGATTATATTCCGCAATAATTCGCTACCGTTTGATGTGAGAGTTAAGGTCATCTCGACTGCAATTTCGCCGTATTTTGACTATTGTTGTGTCCTCTATCATAATGGCACAGATGAGCTTAACTCCATGTTGCAGAAACTGTTGAACACTTGCGAAAGATTCATTTTTAATTTGAGAAGGGATGCTCATATCACTCTGTTTCGTCTCATGCTCAAATGACTTTCTGTCAAGAACAGGCGGTTATACTTCCAAGCTATTCTTGTGTATAACCCTCCGACACACAAAAAATTGTGAATTTTATAATCAACTTTAGGAGCTTTTATTACACCGTGAGTTAAATCATTATAAATGCATACGTTCTGCGAAACACCATAGAAATGGTCATAAAAATTCCAGAAATTTATCATTTACTATTTTTTGATAATTAATAAAAAAAAGAAAAAAAGCGGCGTTTTGCTCATGACGCGTGTAACGGAGGGTTAAAGTCCTGTACGGCTATGCTCCAGACTATATAACTAAGCTTTTTCGTGGAGTTGGTGACGGGGTTCGGAGGTCACAAAGACAGGCTGGACAAACTTTTCATTTAAATGCTTACCGCACGGACACGTACAGAAATTCGTTTAATATTTCCGCGTGCTATTTCTGGTATTCTCTGCCACCTACAGTTACCTCCGCAACCTCCTTGCCACTCTTTAAGACACGACTCTTTGGTTACTTCCTTCAGTTTGAGCTTAACCTTTAATCTTAATCTCATGGTTTATGCTTTATTTTATGTTTCTTCATGGCTTATTCGGTTATTGTATTCTATTTTGTAGTCTTATTATTATTATTATTATCTATGTAACACTTTATGTATATGGGGCATTCCACGCTAAATCGACCTACATCAGACCCTTCCATTCTTTGATTTGGCTGAAAATTTTATAAGTTGTATGGCCCATTGAAAGAAGCTCTCTTGATGTTTTCTTCAAATGACTATAACTCTCTCAAAAATCGACCAAATCGAACTTTTTTTAGAAAGGTTGGTTTTTCACCGTGCTGTTAGAAAAAAATACATGAAGGAATGATTAATATTTGTTTTTTCTCAATTTAAAGCAACTTAAAGCAAAGAAACATTGGTTTTAAGATGTTGGGCTTTTTTAATTTTTTTCAAAAAATTCACAAAAAAACGTTGACCAATTAAATGATTTTTGAGACTAGTTCCATCGTGGGCAGATTTTTCATTATACTTTTTTCTCATTTTGAAAAAAAAATTCATTTTTTATCAGTCGATTTGGATCAAAATGAACTTTTTTTTAATGTGAGTTTTTACCAAACTCTTGGAAAAACTTACGAAATAATGATTGAAAATTGTCCTCTATATTTTTTTCAATTTTGAAGCAAAAAGTCATTATATTTAAGATGTTAGTCACTTTTGATTTGTTTCAACAAATTCACAAAACAAAACTTTGATTGATTAAATAATTTTTGAGACCAGTCCCGTCGTGGAGAGATATTTTTCATGTTTCTTATCATAGATTCAAAAATATTTTCATTTTTTTTTAGTCAATTCATATCAAATAGGACGTTTTTTATATTAGAAATGTTGGTGTGAAACAAAATACCAAAAAACTAGTTTGATTTGGTCCAAATTGACTGAAAATAAATGATTTTTTTTTCAATATAAGAAAAAAAATATAAGGAAAAATCTACCTCTGATGAGACTGGTCTCAAAAATTATATAATTGATCACAAATTTTTTGTGAATTTTTTGAAAAATTTTAAAAAGGGCAAACATCTTAAAACCAATGTTTTTTTTGCTTTAAATTGCTTTAAATGGAGAAAAAATTTGGAATACAAATATTAATCATTCTTTCGCATTTTTTTTCTAGTACTACGGTGAAAAACCAACCTTTCTAAAAAAAAAAGTTCAATTTGGTTGATTTTTCAGAGAGTTACAGTCATTTGAAGGAAAAAACATTGAATTTTGACGAAAAATCATATCTCGCAAGTGTATGGACAAAGAAATCGGAAAAAAATCAAGAGCGCTTCTTTTAATGAGTCATACAACATATAAAATTTTCAGCCAAATCAAAGAATGGAAGGGTCTGACGTAGGTCGATTTGGTATGGAATGCCCCATATATATTTTTATTTTACTTTGTATTATTTAGATTATATCATTGTGTAAGCTTCAATTTTACCCAATAGCAGTGTTAGGGCGTCATAAATATCAAATCAAAATCTCTCTTTGTCTCTCTCTCTCTCTCTCTCTATGTTTCTGTCTATATTATGCTCACATTCTCCACCCAAAAGTGAAAAGTTATTCATATGGCTTCGCGAAGGTAAATCGCAATTAAAGTTAAAGTTGTCCAAGCTCCCCACATCAGCTTGTTCTCTCGTTTTCCTGAAACAAAAGGTTGTTTCAGCGCTGATAGAGCAGCTCAGAATAAGAAAGAGAAAGAGAGTGGAGGAAGAATGATTACGCGCGGCTAACCAGTCCATAACCGTTGGAGTTCCATGGTGGTGGTGGTGGTGCCACAAAAGCCTCGACGTGAGTTTGGCTGCTTGGTCCCCGGGAGTAGGAGAAATAGAGGCGTTAGTGAGAGCTACAACCGTGTTCTCTAAACGCGAGATGCCAGCTTCAAAGGCGCATTAATTTACGGAGCTTCCCCCGTACCAGATGTGAGATCAAACAGTTTCGACAATTAGTTCACGACCAATGAGAGTCTACGGCCTGAATGTGGCACAGTCTCTGTCTCCCCCTCTCCCTCTCCCTCCTCCTTTCTCTCTCTCTCTCTAGTTTGCTACATCCACACCTTCTTACCCGTGCTCAAGTTTTAGATCGACTCCCCAGTGAATTTACTAACGAACCGAAATACTTATATTGATTGATATTATAGGTTACCAAATGGCGAAGCATTTTTGAAGCTTCACATTTAGCTTCAATATATCGGTGTCCAAAAAAGCAAATGTTCAACTCAATCATAAACTCTCGAAAATGATTTTCTCATGGATACAAAAATTTAATAATAGTTGGTAATTTTAATTGCAATTTGTTGCACAGTAACTTCGAATCTAACTAGCTCACAAATCTTATATACTGCTGCTCTCTACATCGTCCCATCTGAAGCAACATATTATAAAGCCTTCTTTTTTTCTTCTTTTGCTCATGCTCCGCCATCGCACATATATACAGGTTTATAAATTTTTGTAAAAGATTCCATTGGAAATGATTTTCGTTTAAGAGTTACTTGAAGTATTGTTTTATTTTTTATTTTTTACTGATTCTCCGTATACCCTTGTGGGTTTTTACAAGCCCATCTCATCGCTTTTAACCCCACTTTTCTCCTAGTTCAGTAATTTCCATATTCCTGTGAGACCCCCCCGAGAGTGTTGCCTACAGCCACTCTTTTCTAATGCATTGCTGTATCGCATTTGCACGAGGGTTAAGGGAAACTATGGAAAATTTGGATAATACAGGCGGTTATATTTTTACTGAGTTTAATTTAGTTAGCACCATTAGAAACTCAGAAAAACTACCTTCCGCTCAACGATTGATGCGTGAATCGGTGCATGGCTAAGCGGTCGCCCAACTAAGTATTGGTTTCGCCTGAGGCTGCTTAACTTGGGAGATTGCCGGAGCCACACACCGCCCGCACACCCATTACTATCGATGGGTTACTTTAAATATTTTCTATAATTAACTTTGCTGTGTTACAACTGAACCATTTATCGGTTTGGAGCAATAAAACATTTTTTCTTCTATTTATAATCAATCACTAAATTATTTGTTAATTTATTTTTACCTCCACTTTCGCATGCCTAATTCAAGTCGTGCAAAAATACGAAAGCAACGCCGTGACAAGTATACTGCGTACGGCGTCATCCAGCAGGGAAATGATTCTCGTCAAGGACGAGTTCAGCCAGCAATGGTATTTGATATCCTACATATACCACCCCTCCTCGTCCCCTGAGGTAGGCAGCAAGGCTACTGGGTCTTCAAAAAAACCTATTAACACGGCATCTCTGCCCCTTCTTACAGGAGACTCTACAGACGACATTTTTGGGACTAAAGAAGCATTTGGTATTCTGTGTAAACGTATTTTTATCGAATGCACAATTCTCGAGACTCCTTTCCCTACCAAATTTTCAAGAAAAGTATGTCCACCTAAAGGGACTAAGGCCAAAAGGGAGTTGAACGAAATTAGTTGTCCGGAAGGTGTGACTCTGCGACGAAAGACCCAGCGAAGGATGTCATCTTAGTTACCCACTTATCCTTGGGGTAACTGCGCCTTAATTGAACTCTCACAATCTATGGCAGCAGTAAGTGTTGATAACTACCTCAAGGGAATATTTGGGAAAATTGACGATCTCGACAGGGACTAGTAATTGCAGGTCGCATAAAAAAAAGAGAACAAATCACAGAGATCGAAAAAATTTAAAAAGCCATAACCGTTCTTCTTGCAAATTGGGTTTGACATTACAAACCGATTTTTTCCCAATTAGATACCTATATATGTACCTTATTTTGATCAATTACTTACCTGCAATCGCGAATATACTCTTTTTTGATGCGTCTACTCCCAAAGAAACTATTAATCAAATCGAGCTCTCATGGGATGAGCGTCTTCACTATGTTCTCCGCGTTTCATTGTGTATTTGCGGTTTGTTCCTTATCCTATTGGGATCTGACAAAAGTCGATATGATATTTGGTGTTAAATTTTGAACTACAATATGGGTGCACACGGATATCTAATACACTCACATGTGCCTCGTAAGTGTTACAGTGAGAGTCTGAATTTAATGTACTGAAATGAAATGCAGAACTCTATATTTGCCCTTTTATTTCGCCCAAGATATAATGAACTTATCATTATCGTTCTCTCCCTATTTCTCTCATCTCACACATAGGGATACCTATAGAATTTGAACAGGTTTCATAATTGACTCGTATTTGCCAACGATAAAGAAACGAAAACAACCAATATTGTTTAATTTTATATTATTCGATATCCTTGCGAGCCTACCCCATCCCTTTAACCTCATCTTTCCTCTATTACTACACAGTCACTCTTTCCTAATGCACTACTGTATCATATTTGTACACGGGCTCAGACAAACTGTGACGACCTGACCGAAACAGGTGACTATATTTTTACTCAATTTCGGAAACTTAGAAAAACTGCCTGCCGGTCAGCTATCGATGCGGGAGCTGCTGCATAGCTCAGTATTCACCCATTTAAGTACTGGCTTTCACCGAAACAGTACCACTACGTACCAACCGCTGTCGTTAAAATAACTGACGTTTATAATTTTGAAACTCCCGATTTGTTTCTCAATATTGGAATAAACTAACTTCGCAATCAGGTGCGTACGTAAAATATCCCGTAATGTATTGGATATGTATTCCGATATTTAATCATTCCGTTCAGACGAAACATCATATGTTTTTGGGATGGTCCTTTGAAAACAAAATAGAAATCAAATATTCACGGGAGCCCATGTCATCTATGGTCGGTAACCACGTGGAACGTGACCAGGAAACGTCTTCATCTTTTGATGGAGCCACATGCTAAGATATGTATTTTTCCCCCTCACTTCAATTCCCTGTACTGCACTACTTTTCCCTGGTACTTTACTTCCTCACAATATTTAAATGGTGCTTTTTGATTCTCTATAGCCTACGTGAGTGAATGAAAACTTAAGAGGAACCATATAACTATAAAGTAATTGAGTTTCACTATAGGCGTTACGTGATTGCTTTTTATTTCAAAGCAGCTATTTCGTTAGAGTTTCATGACAGTTATTTTATAGTCGTTTACGTTAAAAAAAACCGAAAAATATCGGGAAAAAAACCAGAAACTAATATAAAATTGATTCGTAACTGAAAAGCAACGGTTGCGTCAATCCACATGACAAAAGGAGAGTTGAAACATTCATTTTTCAAGCTTCTCGAATTATGTTTCAAGGGGTGAAAGCTCAGCGCACCCACTTACAGAATAAATACAAGGTAAATCACAAGCAATCCAACTTCTGCAGTAAAGGAATCTGTAGCATCAGTTCTCGGATCAGTTCCATCACTGAGTGAAGCTATATATCTTTATCCACCTTGGCAAACTATTCTCATATACGAAGTTTCCGATTCTCGACAGAGGCCAAAGCCAGGCGAAGCAGATTATGGAAGGGAAAAGAGTGAATAGCGAGAGAGAGCGAGAGAGAGAGAGAGAGAGAGAGAGAGAGGGGGGGTGGAGAGCGAGAGAGAGAGGGGGGTGGAGAGCGAGAGAGGGGGGTGGAGAGAGAGAGAGAGAGAGAGGAGAGGGGGAGAGAGACGAGAGGAGGAGAGGGGGGAGAGGGGGAGAGCTAATGGAGAGGGGGAGGGGGCGAGGGAGGGAGAGGGGGGAGAGGGGGAGAGAGGAGGGGAGAGGGAGGGAGCGGAAGAAGGAGTAGGAGAGAGGGAGGGGGAGAGGGAGAGGGGGGGAGAGAGAGAGAGGATTGAAACAAAATAGAAGGAAACATTTGATTCTCGTGCACGATGTACATTCTGTCATTGGTACGTGTCACTGAGAGATTTCCTTCCAACAATAGTAACAGCGCCAGCATCAGTGAATCAGAACATTGTCCATCTTTTGATGCACACACTGTTGAATGATCAATAATTCGATTTTGCAATCTCTTTTTCGCGGTTTCAGTAGTGAAGATCACGATAATAATAATTTGTTAAATTTACCCAACGTAAGTAGACTACATGAGTAGAGTTTTGTGGAAATCAATTCTTCCCGGTCGTACAAAGAACATTTATGATCTTGAATATATTACAATTATTTAGTTAAGATTTATTACGTTGATGGAAATTGGACACAGTTTTTCTATCACTACTTATAACTGTAAAAGACTTTTGGCATGTTTTCCCAGTTTTGCTGTAGATGGATTTGCTGCAGAATAGAGTGCCATCGAATGATAATACTCGTGCAGGATTTCCGGTTTTGTCAGCATTCCCTTCCATAGAGAATCTTACGTCGATGCGAATACCGAAGAGACAGAGGGAGATCAAGCCAGAGCGCATCTCGGCTCGACCACTATCAAATATTTGCAGCACTTCCTAGGCCACAATGCAGTGAAAACGAAGAGAACGATAGAAGAGAGACAGAGAGAAAGGAAAATGGAGGGAACTCAGCTCGATAAACCTAAAAGTTTGCTTACGGCGTTGCTGGGGTTACTTTCTTTCTCTCTCTTCCTCCTCTACCCACTCTCTCTCTCTCTCTCTCTCTCTCTCTCTCTCTCTCTCTCTCTCTCTAGTATCTGTCTGTCTCATTTCCTCGCCTCCGTCTTCTTCTCTTAGAGCTCTCCGCTGAGATTCCGAATGTCTTGATCAGACCACCACAACGCTGCCGTTGCCTCTCAGTAACCTCACCCTCTGCGTAAAATTTCACCAACCATTCGCAGTTCGTTCTCCTATCTCCGACAAAACAATCGTTTCGCTACCTCGTTTCTACCAGAAGCTTGGATGAGCAACGAGTTCGCCGAAATTTGCTCTTCAGGGAGGGGTAGTAGTATTTCGAAGAATTTCCGTTTATCCACGGACAGATTTTCTCGGGAACCAAAGACAAAATTATATTCTGTATAATAATTTTATGACATGATAATTACCAGTGATTGTTATTATATGGCAAAAGTCGTGATTTTGTGTGACCATTGAACATAATTTCGAATAGTTGAAGTTTCCTACAAACAACTGAATGCTCGTATTGAATAACCTGAGAAAACTTCTTTTCATAATAAATTCAATCGCCTTTACATTTGTAAAGATTCTGAATTTGAGACATAATTAACTTACTGAGCTGAGTTATTTGACTATTTGTTCGCTTGACTGATGAAAAGGTTATGATGAAGAGATTCTTTTAGCGAAAAGATGGAACTCGCGCACATTCACTTCTATCGGGGTAACTGTGCGAAGAGGAAGGATCATCGGGCGTCCACGTTCCTGGCACTGGTGATTTGCGACTTCTTTATTGCAGTTTCCTCATCCCTGTCCCGTTTCTCTGACGTGGACCAACGGCTTTGCTCGTAGCATCCCGAGGATATAGATTCCCTAGGACGCGGTGGGGATGATTCAGTGCGGCCTAGATGTTAGTTGGCGACTCTCCAAATCATTTTTGCTCTGCTCCACTGCCGCTGCTTTTGCTGATGCTTCGCTGTCGCGTTAGGGGGCTCTCACGCAAGAGTTCATGCCCGGGGACACCTAAAAGTAACTTACAGTACACGCACAGAGAGAGAGAGAGAGAGAGAGAGAGAGAGAGAGAGAGAGAGAGAGAGAGAGAGAGAGAGAGAGAGAGAGAGAGAGAGAGAGAGAGAGAGAGAGAGAGAGAGAGAGAGAGAGAGAGAGAGAGAGAGAGAGAGAGAGAGAGAGAGAGAGAGAGAGAGAGAGAGAGAGAGAGAGAGAGAGAGAGAGAGAGAGAGAGAGAGAGAGAGAGAGAGAGAGAGAGAGAGAGAGAGATGGGGGTAGAGAGAAAAGGAGAGGGGGAGGGGCGACGGAGGGAGAGAGGGAGAGGGGGAGGTGGAGAGAGAGAGAGAGTGCTTCACCATTCAAACGAGTGTTGTTTGCATTAGCACGAGCTCATCTTGACGTAAGTGTTTCCGTTGCCTCACCACTACGACGAGCTGGAGGACGACGTGGACCGGGAAAACATTCCTTGGGGCACTGGCTTGAAACAATAAACGCTCGCGGATGCCCGATGGAGCGTGGCAAGATAACGATACGAGAGATAGAGGAAAGGGTGAGAAAGAGACTGAAGAGACGACTCACAGCCAGGGCCAAGTAGTAAGAAGTGAATAGGTTTGGTTCGTCTGGTATATATATATTTAGGATGGGTGGCGTTGTTTGTTGGTTGGGTAACGATTTCACGAAATTGAACTACGAAACGTGCCACCATTCTCGTTTCCTCGTTTTGCGTCCGGTACTCCACCAATTTTCTCCGGTTTTTCTTTCGTCTTGTATTTGGCCCACGAATATGACAGCGCTGGGTGTCATCTCACGTTGATTAGATCCACCAACATTGAAACAATCTCTCTCAAATTCCTTATGGTTTAAATCCTGATTTGAAAAAATACACCTTTATTCAGAACTAAAATTTTGTTTGTCAATCATAAAGATTGATTTCATTAATAGTTGTTGATTGATTCGAATTTTGTATTCTAATAGATTTCATTTTTTATTCTAGTGGTTCGATACAAATATTTATTTTTGTAAACTTAATTTATTTACGATCGAACCCTGCCTGAACGCCGGGCACTATTCAATGATCAATCGTTACCAATTATTGATCATTAGTGTTATCGTTATATTAACAAGTTAAGGTTTACAAATATCAAGGAGCGGCTGCTAGAAGAAATTCGTTATTCCTAAGAAGAGACTATTGTTGGTTGTATTTCGAACACGGTTTATGAACGTCAAGGACATTGGGTTCCAGGGATACTCAGAATATCACATGCCTTCCCACTCGCTCGCTCCCATTTTCTCACGAGCCCTTGGTTCACCTTATCCGGTTTCTGGGGAATGCTACTAGAACCGTTGTAACATACCTAAGCCACATATAAACTCTCTCACTCTCTCTCTCTCTCTCTTTCTCTCCCTGCTTTACTCTTCTAGTTTCGAAGAGTGAGAGAGAAGAAAACCGAGAGGGAGAGAAAAGCT
Source organism: Rhimphoctona megacephalus (assembly GCA_963989365.1). NCBI lineage: Eukaryota > Metazoa > Arthropoda > Insecta > Hymenoptera > Ichneumonidae > Rhimphoctona > Rhimphoctona megacephalus. Next base: position 23,863,433 of record OZ022414.1, on the reverse strand, counting down.
GAGACGCCACTTCGTATTTGCTACGCTTCGGCTAACTTGGCTTCCACCTCATCAATCTTAGGCCACTTGGATAGCAGTGGCAATTACAATATCGGCTTGCTCGACGAGAGTTTGAGGTTACGGTTATAAGGGGTGGATTCTTGGCACGCTATCCTGCTCGCCTCTTCCTTTCTATCTTCAACTCTCTCTTATTCCCATTTAATAAGCACGTTCTCTCACTTTGCGTGCTCGTCTTAGCTGAGCCCAGCCTCGTTTTGTTCCCTCTTACCTCAACCCTTCCAAAATTTAGCCCTGGCGAGAGAGCCACCTACAGCAAACACAAGAAACCCCAGGCCACGTATCCCACCTGTTGCAAGGTGATCAGTCACTTGAATCTCGGATTTGTTTAAATCTTGATTACGCTTGGCTTTATCTATCTCTCTGTCTTTCACTTCGCGCTTCAGTATCACTCGATCTTTCCCAGAATCATAAAAATTTCTTTCACATAGTATATTCGGAGAGAACGACTGGTCAAAGTTTCTGCAAGGGCATATAGATCTTTCTTGTTGGGTTAACGTTATCAACCTTAAAGTCTGGTAAATGTTCTCTCACGTTAATGTAAAGACTTAGCAGCGGCATTAAGCCAAGAAATTGAAAAATTGTTTTACAATTAAAGTTGTTTTTAGTTAGCCTTGATTGTTGAAATAATAATTTTGAATTATTACATAATTATACCCTGTATTTTTCCAAGATCGTGTTTCATTTTGGATTGTTCCCTTAAAAAACAGTAAGAGGAAGAATGTCATGATTCATGAAACGTAAAAAAAATTACGAGAATTATGTATTAAATCAGAAGAAGAAAAATCTATTTGGATAACCCATAGATGAGGAAACTATTTAGGCAAAATGCTTAGACAAACCAAGGCGTCGAAAGGTTAATTGCAGGAAACGAGGCTACGAGAGAGATTGGTTTGCAAGCTCCCCTAGCCTCTTTTTTCATTTCTCTTTCTTTCGTTCTGTCCTGTCTTCTCTCCCTCGTTCGTGTTTTACAAGGGCGCTTATCCGACGCTCCGAGGCGGAAGATGACCGCGGGAATTTATGGAGTCGTTAAAGCATCCCCTTTTAGAGGTGGCGTTCCTCCCTCTCAACGTCCTCTTTACCACCACCCTCTACTTTTACTCTTGCACTGTCTCCATGCCGTAAGCTCTTATCCTAGAATACCCCGTTTTTTTATCACTGACCCGTTAACACGTTCACCATCGTGAGCTCGCGTTTCAAGCACGTTCAACGCTCTTTTTATCACCAACCCATCCTGCTTGCATGTTATATACGTTTGTGTATACATAACCAAAGAAGGCAGCTGTGGTGTCCTTTGGTATTCAACTCATAGACGAGATTTCACGTTTTGAACTTTTACAGCGAACTATTCGATCTGGCTGGGCGTCAGGCAATAATCGTTAATCGTCATTGGTCAGCAAATGGTAACATCAGAGGACAAAAATTTCATACAAACGCGCCAATTCCATTTTCAATTGTGGTAACAGTTTTGCGAGTCAAACAGCCTCATAAATCTTTAATAATCCGAGAAAAGCTATGGTTGTACTCTATATGCCAGTTATATAAATCCCATTATTGATATTTCTAATCATTGTTGAAGTTGAATTTGATTTAGGTTTCATGAAAATAAGTTATGATTACAGAAATATCTTGCGCAAGCTTCAAGTTGTCATACAAAACTTATTCACTAACTAGGGAAATCTATCTATATGAACTAATTGAAAAAAATATTGGGGAGTTCGAATATGTGTCAATTTCCGTATTATTGTGCCATGTATAATTTTTTTCCTTCTTTGTTCAAGAGTTACGTTATTTCACCGACTCCAGAATTATGGTTGTCAAAATTACCGTTCCAAACGAGACTTTGGTCCGTCACAGCGATTCTTTCACTAATTAGGTGTCAAAATAGTGGAAGTCACTCGAACGCGGTTTAGTTCATGTCATATTCTGTTTTTCGATATGAACAAGATTAATTAAGCCATACGACTAGAACAACCGGATAAATCAGTGAGGATATAATGTTGAAATAGAGCATCGGGAGAGAGGGAGACATCGCAAGTAGCGTCGATCATTGCATCGAAGAGGCACATTAGCTGGGAATCCTACTCGAAAGCTGCTACCCGTAGAATAAGCGCGGATCTACTCTTGACATCAGAGCAAAGTATAAAATACTTCCAAGCTCTCTATCGGTACATCGAAACTCTATATAACCGGAACCTCAAGCCCGCAATAACAAGCTCGTAGAGAGTTTAATCGTTCTCTCTCTCCAACTGATGGAGGATGGTGGCCTTTTGCCATACCTTCTCGTTGTCTTCCTTCCTCTCTCGCTCTTTCGCCCTCTCTTGTCGTCGCCAAACTACTATGCAAGCCTGTTTCAGCTTATGCCTTGGGTGCCAATTAGTTACCGACATTACCAACAGCTTCCTCCTAATTAACAAAGTTTGAACTATCGATGATGGAGCTAAGAGCGAAAAGTCCAGGTTTACACCGCGCTATACGCTAACCAGTAGCGATCTCAATCTAGTAACCTTTTTGGTTCCTTCCCCAATTTTTACACCAATAACTTTATGATCTTACACCTATCTTATATTATTGGAAGAAATTAGTCTTTAAAATTGTTGTTGTAATATCCTCAGTTTTTCACGTCTTTTAGTCAATTATCATATTCGGCCACCCACATTCATATTCATGTGGAATTATGGTGTCTAGGAGCAAGGTATCTATCAACTTGATTGGTATTTTCTGCTCTAGTATTGCCATAAATTCACCATTGAATATATGTATTTTTCACCATGTGTATTGAGGTATTTGTAGACCCATTACGTGGTCTACGAACAGCTTCGCTTAGGTCACAAAACAAAAGAAATTCGAAACTCAGGCAAACCGTTTGCAACAGGGTACTATTTGTAGTCTCTCTTTGTAGACGATCCTCGATAGGGAGAGTTTATATTGAATAAATGTATCTATCAGTTGCCCTGTAGATCGATCACGTAGGTATAGAGTTCGTTGAAAAGCGCAGCGCGAGCTTTTTGGTTAGCAGATAAAGGGTTTGGTCGCAGTACACGTCGGGCGTAATTAGTCAAATGGGGATTCGATTAAGCTTTAATCAGCCAATTGTTGATGGTTCGTGGTTCGCGACGCAAAGCCGTTTCTCTTTGTTCATATCCATCGAGCTCCCAACGACTCTCTGACGAGTCTAATTGACGGTGCAAAACAAATTAGCACTATCAAATATTAAATGGGGAGAACCTACTATCACGAGTACTACATATATGACTATTCGTTACGTTACCGTAATGTATGCCAGGACAGTGGGGTTCCAGAATTTAAGCTTCCGTCTTCTATGTTCGTAAATAAATAATGGAAAAATTGAATCAATTGAAACAAAAAAATTGAAGCCATAAAAAATAAAAAATAAAAACGCTTAGAAACATCTTATATGAATATTTTTGCGTGGGCATTCCTCGTTGATTTCTTTCCGGTCATATTACAGAGAGGGTGTGTAAGTATAAACTGGATATCATTAGCAAAACGATTATAGCTTCATCGTTGCGCATAGACGTACATAAATGGACACGGTAGTATGTTCATAAATGGGTTTATGTGTTGTTCATCTTTATACGCATTCGGTCAGCCTGCAAACGGAAAACCATGTCTCTTGACATTACGTTGGGAGGGCGGCAAATAGAAAGCCTAGGCTCCGCCAGAGAGCTAGACCTACGTTGATATTATTAACGTTAATTTGATTTTCATCAAACTCTTGTTAAGGCTGGCCGGAGCTAAGCTCTAGCCCATCAATCGCCTGTGCGGGTCCTCCGGGATAATTACATTCGACGAGAGAAAGAGGGAGAAAGAAGGAGAAAACCAGAGGGAGAAAAAGCTAGCTATTATATGTGTTGGAAGAGGGTGGGAAAGTGGAAGGCCGCGATGAAATGATGGAAGAGCGAAATAGAAAGAGAGGAGGGAGAAGGGAGAGGAGAGACGAATGCAAAAGTTTTGTACTCTACCGTCGGGAATATAACGCAACCCCTTTCCCCCCTCCTCAACCGATGAAAGGTCCAATCCGATTTCGAAACTCGCTACCCTAACAAACCATCCCTTTGCTGTTATACTCAACCTATGCATACAGTCACAACCGTTTATACACACACACACACATATATATGAGCCATTTCAGTCGAATTAACAACCGTGATGATCGATTTCTTATTTTTGAAAAATGGTTTGGGCTTGCTATTTATCCAAAATAATTTTAAACGCAATTCAACAAAATATAGATAACAATTTCGCAATATTTTTTGGACGAATCATCATGGTTTCAACGAGCTGTTGCATGGGGCACGATATTTCAAAGTTTGAACTTGGAAACATTGTTTACATCCTACATCCTGATCACTTGGACAGTTTTCAATGCTATTATCTGACCTATAATTTGGAATTGTTAATAGAAATAAAAGTTGATTGCCACTTACCATACGTATAACAGAGTTTTAGAGATACAATGAGAAGAGAAATACATATATACATATGTTGCACACGATATCCGTTAAAGCCTGGACGAAATAACGAGGGACAAAATATCTACTGGAAATCGCACGTACAGCGACCCCGATCAAAACGCCTATTGACGCGCGAGAGCACGCCGAATTCACTCTCAAATTATAGACATTCGAGTCGATTTCATTTGGTAGGCACACACACACATCGATACGTGAGCTTTTGAACCCATACATTGCTCGGGTGATTGGGGCAAAGTTGAGCGGGAAACATACGAAACTCGTGAAAGGGGTTGAAGGCTTGGGGGACAGAGGAATACTTTATAGATACACCTATTGAGTTTAACGTTTTTTACGTTCATTCTGGACGCTCACCAGATACCCGAACTCGGACTTTGTGCCACGATTAACCTCGTTCGCCACTGATGTAGCTTGAATTATTCATAAAAGCCATCGATTACGCCGTTTTCGATTTTTTTTTTTTTTTTACTCACGAACCGATCGGTATACGTGGACGAAAGAATTACGGTTATCAACTTTGCTAGTTAATTATCAGATCCCCACAAATATATATGAATTGATGTGTGAAATACTCCTAATATACAATAGTTATGTGACGATGTTGCGACTTGATTTACAGAAGCAATAATATAATAATATAATATATATACAGAAGCACCGATATAATGTTAATTTTTATAGTATATTTAGTATAAAAATTCGGCATCAAATCATAATAATATTCAAAGTCGATTTACTAATCCATTCAGCTGTCCTATTTATCACAATTTTCGAGCTTCTTTTGCGGGTGGAATTGTTTTAAAGAAAAAATTTATGCTAACTTTATATAAAAAATGAAGCAAAATCATATTTCTCAAACTCAATTTTCGATATTCTATCTATGAAGAGATCGAAGAAAGATTTTTCGATTGAAAATATGAAAGGTGCAAGAAAGAAGATCTCTAAGAGAATTAGAGTTTCTCACGCGAGCTTTTTTCATTCCGACGCTTGAATATAAATCCATGAATGGGAAGACAAAACAGACGGAGGATCCGTTATTCGGGTACGTATTCGTGCTTGATCCTCGTCGGGAGATTGCTCTTTCACTTTAGACGACAATAAAACAATATCACGTCTAAAAGGGCAAATAAATTTATAGCCAATCCGAACTCCGTCGGTCCAGCATGAGTCCTTGCTCCGCACTCTTCGTTCTCTTTGCCATCACTTTTCTTCTCGTACGTCTTCTATACTTTTCTAGATCTCCTTTTCTCTTCATTTTTTTCTCTCTCTTTTCTTTCTCGTTTGCTCTTGCAATTCGAGTACACACGCGAGAGCTTCGCAGGAAAGGGTCTTAGGACTTTTGGTGCAAAGTAAAGCTTTAGCTCCGGTCCCCCTTTTCTTGGCCCGTCATTCTCTTGCCTAACGTGAACGAAGAATTGACGGGTGGGGATACATCGTGTACAGAGAAAAGCGAGCACGTAGTATAAAGTCGTAAAACTCGACTTACGACATGTCGTAACATTGGACAGACAACGTGCCGTTTTTTTTATCCTTCACTCTCTGCCTCTTTCCACTCTTGTATTTTTCTCAAACACTTTTTGATCCAAACATCCCAGTGTGCCTTCGTTTTTCTCCAATCTGTTAGTAAACTCCATGTAATTGCCAGCCGGACTCAGTAAGGTGAGCGACACGTTGAGCGATAGAAAAAAACAATTCCATCGAACTTTTCATAAAAGACAATACGTGCGAGGGAAAGAAGTTATGTAGCTATAATGTCTCATATTTATTCGTAATTATCCTGTTATCGTTACTGCAAGCTTCGCGAATAAAAAACATGGAAAAGCATCTTTTGAAAAAGTCTCATTGTAAATAGTAAATTATAAAAATACAAGATAATTTCCTTGATAAGCTATAATTATTCTTCCTCCTAGTCGATGTTAAATTTATTTCACGATCAAAGGACATTATTTTGCCCCTAATTTTTTCATGGTCATTTGTATGAGCTATGACCACTTCTATTGTGGTCACATTTCAAGTATTCGACCTCCGCGACAAAAAAGTATCAAACTGCTTGCTAACCCCTCTTTTCGATTCCTTCGCTGTTATATTCGCCCCGGTGCTATTAATAACACAAATTTTATTGAAAAAAACTCGGACCCCTCTCACTCCTCCTCTTTTTTCTTTCGTCCCTGATGGGGTAATAAAGATCCGTGGCTACGGAGCCATAATGGAACGTCTTGGAAACCAAACGGGAGCACGTTATAAACACCGCTCTCTCCTGTTTCGTGGATATATATTAGCCATCGTCCAGGGATTTCTACTTGGGAGACTGCGAACGAAGAAGCAGGTGGAGGGATGAGGCAATGGGGCGAGAGAAAGAAAGAGAGAAAGAGAGGGTTGTCTGGCTTTAACGGCACTGTAAACCGTAACGGATTAATCCCTAGACCAATGGGATGGGGTAGAGAGGTTAAGCGATATTCTCCCTCGTTGTTTGCTCTTATAAGATCCCTTCATCCTTTTTCTCTCCTGCCCTCTCGTTTATTCCTTCCTTCAACGAATGAAAAATCGTGAGGATACCCGAGACCTGTTTACGATGAAAGAAGCTTTCCTCATCGATTCCTCGTTCTTCTATATACACCCTCGTATGTATTTATCACATGTACGTATACACTGAAAGTAGCTCCTATGACTAAAAGTTTTTCAGTGACGAATGTCGGCCATTAACAATTGTTCAACAAGAAAACAAATGATTCGAGAAATGAAATAAAACTATACATTACTTGGGGAAAAAACTCTTATCGTTGGTGGGCACTAATCAAATATCATTATCTCATTCACGTTTCAAATGTAGTGAGTTAGACATGATAATTCAGACGCTGAATTCGTTTTTTATCTATCTGATCAATACTAGAGAAACGAGAATAATCATTATAAGTGACATAATTACATTATGTTTTATGTTTCTATACACTAGCAACAGTATGCTATTGAAAAGTCATTATAGGCTATTATTATGTACACTGCGACCCGATTTAAGGGACCCCGATTGATGAAATTTCGTCCACAATGCGCCAAATATCGATCAGTCTGCGCTCGGTGGGGGAAACACCCGGTCCAATCCGGCCTTGCATCAAGTGCGCCAAGACGAAAGTTCGACTCCCCTACATCATGTATGAACTTCAAACCGATATGTTGAAAAACAATCGATTGCGGTTGTAAAAATTAAATTGACAATTTTTTTTCATTTGCAATTAACCGCTTAATTAACAATGCTAGCTCATTTTTGTATAGAATCTTTATTATAGAGGACATTATGATGAACAACTTTTATTCGAAACTTTTTTTGATAGGACGCGTTCCAAAAAAAATAACTAAAAAAAATCGAATTTTTAATTTTCAATAATTTTTTATTGCTAAAATGCAACTCGGATTTTTACGAAAACTCAGGGCTATATTCCTATAGGTCCAAACAACCTATAAAAAAATTGGCCAGAGGCTGGTTCTCGTGAATAGGACTTTTGCTAAGGTGACTAAACTAAAAGTGCCAACTTTGGGCCTATATCGGTTTCTCAACGATAACTAACCGTTCGAGCACGACGTTGCCCCTCCCCCCCCCCCTTCCCCTGACTTATACTAGTCGGTCTGCTGCAAATAACACACGTCAACTTAAGTATATTTACACAACGGCAGTGGGTTCTGTCTCAATGCTGGGTTAGTGTAAACTCCTAAACAACAACCGACATTCTACTTTGTAGTGTTATGTTATACATACAGTCCGTTGATATTCTCAAAAGCTGTGTAACAGTTTTTCGAATATATTTCCGCCATATTGCATTCACCATCTATTCTATTCAACAGTGTTAAATTTTTAATAACAATATTCTTTAATTGTAAATGTTGTTCAAATTATTATCGACATCCTACATTCAGTCATTTTGGATTACAAAAATTTAATAAATATATTTTTCAATATAGAGTTTAATTTAACGACCTTGGAAACCATGAGATATACGTTTCTATTGAAACTATTTTTTGTCTAATTTTATCTATCTTAGTGGATAGAAACATGCAGCTTATACATAGAATAAGATTCTTAAAATTTCAATGTAGTTCATGCGTAGTAGTTAGCATCCAGGGTTAGTGAGGAGGAGATAGGAAGGAACAGATCGAATCTCTGTTGATGTAAAAAGTATATGCAGCTTAGAAAATCTTGACGGTTAAAATTTTGTTTTTTTAATCTGCTATTTCTTTAATGATCATAAATAATCATAGGCAGCGAAGAAAAAAATATATTTAATCGAAATTTGTTTAAATTAAATCATTCAATGATAGCAATTCATGACTGAATATCGGGAGTCGACGCTGGGCGACCTTTGGTTATTAGCATTGGGCCAATATCAAAAGTCGACGTTGGCCGAACGCTTGCTACTAGCTGCTGGACCGTAGCTATCATTTCGGCTTTAGGACAGTCGTTGACCGGTGGTAATCTCAGGCGTTGGCCAAGCATCGAGTACTGTTGGGATGATACTGGGCAAACGCTGGGCCAATTGTAACATTTTCCAGGGCTGTAGCTTGAATAGAAACGTAGTTCGTTTCTTTCATTTTTTTATATATTCGGTTCCTTTATGATAACTAATAGTCTTATACAGGCGCCAAATAATCATTATTAACATGAAATTAATAATAATTAAATAATCGAATATTAGAAACCGATGCTGCAACGACGCTGAAGCAGTCTTGGTACTAGCGCTGAGCCAATCTTGATGCCAACGCTGTTTACTAGCCGCAGGACCGAAGGAACATTATGGGATTAATCTAAGCGTTGCCCTATGTTCGCGACAATGCCTGGTCATTTGTCGAGGTCATTACTGGGCTTTTTGTAAATCTTTCCACGGCAGAAAACGCGATGGTCCCTGCGTGAGAGTATACTTTCGAGGTTCTTGTTTGACTACTCTTTTTTCTCCACATAAATAATCCATGACAATGACCTGTCGTTGCTTCACTCAATGATCGCTAATTGATGATCGTTCAAATATGCATCATATCATGAATAATCATAAAGGACAATATTCTGTTCCCTGGGTGTTTACTTCAATGCCACCTAAGCTTGTCATTTTTATAAAAATGAAACAAAACTTTATTTTGTATTTTATTATCTGTTTTTGCTTTACTCGATGATCGCTCAATGACGATCATTTAAATACGCGTCATACCAGGAATAATAACGAAGGGCAATCTGGGTGTCTCACTTAAATTCCACCCAAGCTTGTCGTTTTTATAAAAATGAAACAAAACTTTATCTTCTATTTTATTAATTTAATAAATATGGTTTACGAAAATGAAAAATAAAACAAAAATATAAAACGATGAAAATGTTGAGTTTAAATTAACAATTGATCTCTGAGATTCTCGGACACATCAATTGCCAAAAATCTCCTAGCAAAAAATAAATCGTTAAAATGTTTCCTTGATGTTATGACGCATATAACATATACATCTTCTAATACATTACATTTTTTCCAGCGATTATACTTTCTCCCTACCTCACATTCTTCTATTTCTATTACTCCGAGCTCTCATGCCTCGGTAGTATACATTTATATAATTTTTTCATTTTTTGCTCCTCCATCTCTTCAAAACTAAGAAAGTGAAACGTCGCGCCGTTTTTGTTAGAGCATGAATCTGAAATAAACATAGAAGATTTCGCCGCATTTCTAGAGCTTTGACAACGTCCACAACCATACATGAACATTATTGTGTTTGTGTTTGTGTGAGCGTGTGTGTATGATTACGGACCACGTTGTACGATATACAGCATGAAACCGCGAGAGAAATACTATCTCCATTGTCTAAATGGCTGCCGATAAAGTGAGCTGCGAGTTTACTGCCGGCAAGATTGTATTTATCATCGCCCCAACGATAGCGAAGACCACGACCCCGCAACGACGAGATTCACTCGAGTTCGCAGAATGCGGTTTTAGTTTATATTTCTTTCGTGCACTGAGAAAAAAAAGAATCACCACCAAAAGACTCTCGACAGAGATAAAGCGAATTTCTTCGAGAAATGGAGCTGGAAAACATTTTTACTCGACGTTGTATGGGCGACCAAGCCTCGAAGAACAAACATTACGTACATACACAAACATATATATATATATATATATATACAAGAATGATATCAACGCTCATAAAACGATTGAATCACAAATGTATGTCCGCATACATATCCCCAACATAGTAAGACAAAAAATGAAGAAGAAAAACAACAGGCTCAAATTGAATAAACACGTATATGTCTATGAATATACGTAGGGAAATAATAATCGGATCAACCACATATCTTATTACGGGGCGCCAATGATATTGTATAATCATCACAATATTATAAAGAATTAAACCAATACGATAATTTCTGATCAAACCACACATTCATTCTTACTGAGAACACTGCGGTTGAATCAACGAAATTTGCCAATAAAATCAAATGCTATTGAATTGATGCGTTTTTTCTCTGTGCACGTAGCTTCAGACCAAATACCGTGGAAACCGTTGAGGAATAAAACCAAAATTCCGAACGCAAAGTTTATTTCCCTTAATCTTTTTAGGGTTCCGTACCCAAAGGGTAAAACGGGACCCTATTACTAAGGCTCCGCTGTCCGTCCGTCTGTCTGTCTGTCCGTCTGTCACCAGGCTGTATCTCATGAACCGTGATAGTTAGACAGTTGAAATTTTCACAGATGATGTATGCCTGTTGCCGCTATAACAACAAATACTAAAAAACAGAATAAAATAAATATTTAAGGGGGCTCCCATACAACAGACATGATTTTTTGCCGTTTTTATAGATAATGGTACGGAACCCTTCGTACGCGAGTTCGACTCGCACTTGTCCACATTTTTTATTTTTACGTATTACTCGGCACATACTGAACTTTTATTCAAGGTAAAATTTTCATACATTTGGTGATATTCTATAAAGTAAAGCTTTCAAAGATAATACGCTATATATGAATCCATGGTTGCATACCCTGTATATGGTTGCATGGTTGCATACCCTGGAATAAAATACTACAATATTCACAGAAGGAAGCGTGTGTAAGTTCTTGCTCCATAATATTGGGTTTTATACTTAATTTCCGCTGTTTTATATGAGATGGTGTAACTAGTATTATTTTCATAGAAGTAACACTAAAACTATACGGTGTTGAAGTATTTGACATAACCTGCAATATTCAGTATTCGAGAGTGAATTTACTTGTACACGCAACTTTTTTTATATTCTGCAATATTCAGTATTCGAGAGTGAATTCACTTGTGCACATTACTTTTTTTTTATAATATCGAAAATTTCAAGTTGTGAACCAATGAAACAGCATATGCGGGAAGCCTTGCTTTTTTGCTTTAATTTAAGAAAAAGAAGTTTATGGTGAACATGCTCTATCTAAGACAACATCCAGAGATTGGTTTAGACGATTCAAAAGTGGCAATTTTTACCTTAAAGAGAAAGAGCATCCAGGACAGCCGAAAAAATTTGAAGATGAAGAATTGGAGGCCTTAATTAATGAAGATCGATGTCAGACCCTTAAAGAACTGTCTGGTATTTTAAAAATTACTGAAATGGCTGTTAGCAAACGTTTACATAATCTTGGACTAGTTCAAAAAGCGGGAAATTGGTTACCACATCAATTAAACGAGAGTCAATTTGAAAAGCGGAAAACGATTTGTGAATTGCTGCTTGAACGATGCGAAAGGAAGTCATTTTTGCATCGAACCGTGACTGGCGATGAGAAATGAGTTTATTATGAAAACCCCAAATGAAAAAAAAGCATGGTTACTGCCAGGTGAACCAAGTCCATCAACGCCAAAATGCAATATTCATGCTCAAAAGGTGATGCTGTATTTTGGTGGGATCGAGAAGGTATGGTGTACCACGACTTGCTGAAACCGGATGAAATGATCACAGCTGTTCGTTATAAACAACAATTAATGAAACTAAACCAGGAATTGAGAAAAACGCGGCCTGAGTACGTCAAACATCATAATAAATTAATTGTGCTCCATGACAATGCTCGGCCACATGTAGCAGAAACCGTAAAAAAGTATATAAAGGACATGAACTGGGAAGTCTTACCTCACCCGTCGTATTTACCGGACATAACACCGTTTAATTATCATTTGTTTCGAGCGATTCAGAATGATTTGTCATCACAGCATTTCAAGTCTTTTGAAGATATCAAAAAATGGATCGATAAATGGATCGCCTCAAAATGCAACGATTTCTATACACGTGGAATATGAAATGGAAAATATATGACCAAGTGAGTTAGTGAGCTATGCTGCACCGAGGAGGGAGAGAGAGGGGGGGGAGGGAGAGGGTGGAGAGAGAGAGAGAGAGGGTGGAGAGAGAGAGGGGGGGAGAGGGGGAGAGAGAGAGGGGGGAGAGGGGGAGAGAGAGAGGGGGGAGGGGGGAGAGGGGGGAGAGAGGGAGAGAGAGAGAGAGAGAGAGAGAGAGAGAGAGAGAGAGAGAGAGAGAGAGAGAGAGAGAGAGAGAGAGAGAGAGAGAGAGAGAGAGAGAGAGAGAGAGAGAGAGAGAGAGAGAGAGAGAGAGAGAGAGAGGGGGGGGGGGGGGGGAGGGAGGAGGAGAGAGGGAGAGAGGGGGAGAGAGGGAGAGAGGAGAGAGAGAGAGAGAGAGAGAGAGAGAGAGAGAGAGAGAGAGAGAGAGA